>CM062237.1:21642446-21866024 GCA_031216185.1 Syzygium aqueum | reverse complement strand
TGACGCGTTAGAATTAACTAACACTTTTAATACTCATATTTAAAGACTTTTTCATCCTTGAAAGTTTCTCAAAATAACATGTCAAAATGAATAAGTGGTCAAAAGACATTTTTAGGGATACAAAGTCATGAAACATAAAGAAAAACAAATTCACCCGGTGCATGTCCACAAGATCGAGAGTAATTTCTTCAGAATCAAGGGCAAAGCTGTTGATGTTCGGGATGTAGTAAAATCTGTCGGCCTCAACTTTTCTGACCTTAATCCTATCTTAGTTAAGGATTCTCTAACTTTTGAAGTGCATCCCGCAAATCTTGGGTTCAGGTCATATAGCTTTATTACGATTGCGCCATTCTATGGATGAGAATTTAACATGTTTGAGTTACACAGCAGCTACGTGCCTCCTGAGGCTGCCATGGGTGAAGGATATTTTCTGAGAAATCCGATGTTTTATAGCTTCGGACTACTGCTCCCAGAGTCAGAAGTAAAATGAACACTAGCTTCAAATACGACAGAGGACATCTCAATCTCCTCTTTCAAGTAAGGGCAACATCTATCTCACAATTAATGGATGAGGCGATTGGCGACGGCATTTCGCCGTCAGAGGTGATTCAACAAATTCACGTAGGTAGGCCTTCTCTGCGTGCAAGACCATGTCGTGGATAGGCCCGTCATGTCACCTGTGGTTCTGATGTTAAGTGGCGAATCGGATCTTCATCAGCCGAAACAACCTACATTTACCTCTCCAAGCTAAGCGACCCATGAAATCCAGTCATCACAAGAAGAAAGTGTTTGGTCCACAAACGCTTTCACTAGCACTATTGTTGAACGTAGATGATCAATTGTCATCTTCTGTCTGCATTCTGTACATAAGGATGAACGGACAGTGCAGTTTTGGGAGACTGCCACTGATCTCTAAGCCAAACTGAAAAACAGAGGGAGATAGATGAGAATTCTGAAGAGAGGGGTTCATCAGTTGGCATATCCTTGCTTGGATCTAGGTACGCATGGACCAAATCTAACGTAATCGTTGATCATGTGAACCCACAATATGTGTGCCACACGATCAACCATGAGATTATTTTGGACTCATGGACCTGAATTGAAGCAAGAGTTTCTCTCTGCCGGTGGCGTGGTCTGGCTGATATCCCTCTGTCAAAGTGGTGGTTTCTATCCTCACTCGCTAAGTACTATATTCATCAACTAACTTGAGCTCGCAGTGTCAAGAAGCGAACGCACAATCTGTTCAAAGTAAATTAGCTGTTGAGTCCGTCCAGCTCGCAGGTATCGAATCAACGATGACAGTGGCAATGCACTAGATCGGTGCTCAGGTAGAAAGCAAGGTATGCACAAGGGTTGCACAAGCTAAGTCTAGAGCGATTTCTTGACCGGGCACGAAAAACCGAGGGTAAATTTTATGGGCTCGCTCAATGGCCTAGCTCTAATTAAAAGAAAATTGGCTGAATCAGTTCGGTCTAGGCTGCTTCGGGTCAAAGCCTGATTTAGAAACAAAAAAGATTTTTTATGTACTATCAAATTTGAAAACTCCAACAAGCGATCAATTAACTTTAAGTTATTTGTAAATATATAAATGTTATCCAAAGAAACGAAATCACACATGGGACATCAGTTTTGATTGGGGAGGAGTTAGCCGTCTTGCAAGTACAATCAAAACAAGTTTTTAAGTTAATATGGAATTTGTTGAGGGTTTTATGATTGGAAGTCTCCTCAATTTAAATGGCTTTGATGTACTCATCTCAAACGTTTATTCTAACATAAATTCAAGCAATTGAAAATTTAGGGACCATATCGCATATTGGACAAACAATTGAGAGTCCCAGGATAACATTACATTGAATAAACCTTCAACGCTATTTGTGCCATCATCCCACATGTTTTTTTTGTCAGAAGAATTTTTCTAGGTTCAGTTGCAATCAGTTGAAACTGATCCTTAAACCGGATGAGGTACTACGGCCTTAAATAGTAAATTACACAACTCTTTGATCTCATCCGATGTCTCGGTTGACACCAATAATTCGAATTTTTGGAGGAGGATGATTCAAGTGTAAACTGAGAGGCTGAGTCAAATTTGAACGGCGGCGAGGAACATTTCCAACCTTATTAACAGTCAATGAAGATGTGCTCTTATGAAAAAGATTGCTTTTTAGCCACCCTTTTGACTCAGATGGTTGTGATGTTACACTATATGCAAGTAACATAACAATAGTCTCAACACGTACATGTCGTCTGAGGCAGGCATTATCAGCACCAAGTGGTTAGTTTGTTGACTAAATGAACTTTGGACAAGCATAAGAAATAGACCTAAAAGACATTATACCTTAAGCACCAAGGAAGGTTTGACCGGCAGAAGATCTTGTTCATCTATTCTTGGTCTGCAGAAAGTGCAGAAAAGTGACCCACCGCACTCGCTAGGCTCATTCACTCATTCTTGTCATGTGAATTATGATTGCTTGGTGCTCTTGCTTGGTCTTCTTCTTCCTACTTCAGGCAAGTCATATAGCCAGCAGCGCGGTTTACAATGTTACTACATCCGAGCCACTCTTTATGAATCAAAGTCTTGTCTCCTCTGGCCAAATCTTCGAGCTTGGGTTCTTCACACTGAATGGGTCAGAAAATCAGTATGTTGGCATATGGTACAAGAACTTGACGCCTTCTAAAATCGTGTGGGTGGCCAATAGAGATGTGCCGCTTGTGTACACAGATCAGTCTGCGAAATTAACGATAGGCAGTGATGGGAATTTGAAGCTCATGGACGGACAACAGAATATAGTTTGGTCTACCAATGTCTCTGGTCAATCCAATCATACGTCAGCGACGCTATTAGATAGTGGGAATTTTGTTCTGCAAGATGCAAATTATAGTGAATTATGGGGAAGCTTCGAGGATCCGACGGACACCCTTCTTCCGGGCATGAAGATCGGAGTAAATGTCAGGACTGGAGTGAAACGGTATTTAATTTCCTGGAGAAGTGACAGTGATCCGTACCCTGGAAGTTTCTTGGCTGGAATTTCATCGGAGACGCCGCCTCAGGCTTTCACTTGGAATGGTTCGACCCCTTACTGGAGAGGTGGACAATGGGACAAATCAAAATTTATCGGCATAGAAGACATGGACCAATCGTACCTGAGTGGGTACTCGGTCCAGCAAGATATTCAGCAGGGGACCACTTACTTTATGTACAGCGTCCCTGGATACATGTTCGTTTCACCTAGAGGATCTCTTAAGTTAATGTACTGGGATGATGGAGCTAAGGCGTGGTTGACGAATTGGGAGGGACCGAACAATACTTGCGAGATTTATGGAACTTGTGGTCCTTTTGGAGTTTGTAACTTGTTGAAATCGCCTATTTGCAGATGCTTAGATGGATTTGTGCCAAAGTCAAATGAGGAATGGAACAGTAGAAACTGGACCGGAGGATGTGTAAGAGAGACAGAATTGAATTGCCAGAAAAACACAAGCACATTGGCTTCGACAAACGTAAAGAAAGATGCCTTTGGGCGAATGAGCCAGATGAAACTACCCGACTCTGGTGACTATTTATCATACATTGTAGATCAAGAAGGATGTCTAAGCTGGTGCCTGAGCAATTGTTCTTGCTGGGCTTATTCTTATGTCAGCACCATCGGGTGTATAGTTTGGACTAAAGACCTCATCGATGTTCAGAAATTTTCCACAGTTGGGGAAGATCTATTTGTTCGAGTGGCACATGTAAAAACAGGTTAGAAATTGTTTCACTGAGATGAGTTTGAACGACACCAATTGTCTTTTACATAACTCTCTGTCCCATTTCAGGAGGATCATCACGGAAAGCAGTTAGCATCAGCCTGAGTACTATTGCCGGGATCATGTTCTTTGCCGTTTTTGTTTTTGGTCTTTACAAATGGAGAGCTAAGAAAAAAGGTACTATTAAAGAGTTAGATTAGTGTTTCCAGAGAATTGCGCTTCTATTTGTTTAATCTTCCATCGCTATGAAGAAGCTAAGTTAATTCCTCACCAATAATAAACACAGGAAATTTGAGCAAAATTTCAAGGCTTCTTAACTCGGTAGATACACCTGAAAATCTGGGTGAACTGGTACAAGGAAGTGCATGGGAAGAGCATTTGAAGCAAGATGATTCACTGGAAGTGACCCTATTCAGTTTTGATAGCATACTACTTGCTACAGACAAGTTCAGCACGACAAGTAAACTCGGCCAAGGAGGGTTTGGCTCTGTTTTTAAGGTAAAACCATTCAGTAGGACATTCGATAAATGGAAATATAGAAATTATTAAAGGTTGAAAAGCTATGTGAACTGCAAAACAGGGAAAGCTGAATGATGGGAAAGAGGTAGCTGTGAAAAGACTTTCTAGTAGCTCGGCCCAAGGCGTTGAAGAGTTCAAGAATGAGATCATCCTAATATCGAAACTTCAACATCGTAATCTTGTTAAACTCATGGGTTGCTGCATTGAAAGAGAAGAAAAGATTTTGGTATACGAGTACTTGTCGAACAAAAGCTTGGACACCTTTCTCTTTGGTTGGCTTTTTCTCTCCGACTTACTGTTTTTGGTAGTATATCATGGCATAGCACTAAAAGTCGACAACTGTTCTTGTTTGTCCTGTTTGTTAGATTCAAGAAAGAAGGCAGAACTTGACTGGGGCAAACGATTCCAAATTATTCAAGGGATTGCAAGGGGGCTTCTCTACCTCCATCGAGATTCTTGCCTCAGGGTCATACATCGAGATTTAAAAGTGAGCAATATTCTCTTGGATGAAAAAATGAACCCGAAAATTTCAGATTTTGGGTTGGCCCGAATGTTCGAAGGCACTGAAGTTTTGGTGAACACTCACAAAATTGTTGGAACACTGTAAGCTCTCCAGTCCTACTTGAATTATCAATCCGTTGAGTCAAACTTTTCAAGCAAACAGAAATCACTGATTTATCGCAACAAACCTGTCACTCTACGCAAGTTTCGTTCTGTTTTCCTTCAATAGAACAAAAGAGTACATAACATGTTCAACTCAACTGCAGTGGCTATATGTCTCCTGAGTATGCCATGGGTGGAATGTTTTCCGAGAGATCCGACGTCTATAGCTTTGGGGTCTTGCTGCTGGAGATCGTTAGTGGCAGAAAGAACACGGCCCTGTGTGACCAGGGAAAATATCTCTATCTCCTTTCCTACGTAAGTGCCAAATTCCAGCCTTATTCCATGGTCTAAGTTTGCTGCGATTTTACGACATAGTTTTCTCTGATAGGCATGGCAATTATGGAGTGAAGGCTACGCATTGGACCTAATGGATGAAACAATTGCCATTAGCTCTCCGGTGGAGGTAACAAGATGCATCCATATCGGGCTTCTCTGTGTTCAAGACCATGCCGTGGATAGACCAAACATGTCTGATGTGGTTCTGATGCTAAGTGGCGAATCGGATCTTCCTAAGCCGAGACAGCCTGCATTCACTTTCCAAACCGAAATGCCAAATTGTGCTATCCCATCAAAGCAAGAAGGCGTCTGGTCTGTTAACGCTGTCACTACTACAATGGTCGAAGGAAGATGACGGTTATCTTTCTTCACTTTTCTTTTACTTTGTCAACAGACGATTTTGTTGTTATTTTCTAAAATATTAGTGTTTGTTCAATTCAAGGATGGGTTTAGTCCCGCTCTGTACAAAAGGTTGAATGAACTGCTCCACTTTAGGCCCTTAGAATATATACTTTTTTGACATGGCACGATCGACTTAAGAATTTGTTCTGATTTACAATAGCCACGACGGTTGGTATCATTAAGGAGAATTACCGAGTAATCACCTTCATGTCTCATCGCCAGTTGCCATAAGAAGAATTGATTTTCTGGTTTTTTAAGATGAAAGATATCATCATTAAAGCTAGACTAAAGTTCCCACGTAATAATATTCCTGTTTCGATTCTTAAGCCTTATTTTATATTTAATCTCTTGAAAGAAAAAATAGGGTCCTCCAAAGGCATTTGACAAAGTCCAACCAAACGCAGCCTTAGTCCATTCGAAAGGTCTCAACTTCATGTTGTGTGGTTCAGCTTAAGTCAATCTCGTGATGGGAAAATTTGTCCTCACCATAAGAAGTTGTGGCCCTAGGGGGTTAGTCAATGATCTCATTGACGAAACATTTAAATGAATATATTTGCAGGTGATTGATGTGGAATTTCAGATGTCACCTAAACTTGCGCAATATATTCAACTTTTTAATACTTAGGTTGCGGATGATCCACGAATCATATTGCTAGTGGTTCTTGGACTTTATGTACATGATTTGACAACTTGTTATGAGGTTCTAGATTAGTGGATGGCTAGTCAAGATTGACTTGTTATGGGGTTCTAGATCAGTGGATGGCTAGTCAAGATTGACAGTAAAGTAATTGATGTATTTTAATCATAACCTATATTACTTTCTTGAGAATCATAGTGAGACTGTGTCTGTGATAACCTGTCTAATTAGAATAGGTAATTCCCGACGCAACTCATTTGCACAATGTTTAGACCCATCAAATGATGGGATAATTGTCCAACAAGTCCTAAATCTATTGTATAGCGGCCAATTCAATTCTAAATCTTTCGGTTGTCTCAATTTAGTCCTAAGCCTAGTTCCAATCAATTTTAATAAAAAATCGCTGACAAGGATACTAGTTGACTTACGTGACATGGCCGACACTGATGTTGTTGATTTTTGGAATTTTTAAAATTTTTATGAATTTTCTTTTTTTTCTTGTTTTCGCCTGAGACCAGCCACTTGCAAAAAGAAAGTAAAGTTCATCAAATCCTTCTGATCCCTCAGTGTGGGTTTATGCTGTTTGTTGGAGAATTTTGCCTCGGAACTACCCTCCACCAAATTAAATATGCCCACGTCACTTTCTGCTTCTATTCTTGTTTTCCCATCATCAAATCTGCTCAACATACATAAATTTCCGATCACCTAAGCATATCTCAAAATTCAAAAGTCAACTAAAAACCTTTCACATTTAAATTCCCTTTTGGAAGCGCAACAAGTATTGAATTTGAGTTATCAAATCTAGTGGCTCTTATATAAAATCTACATGAGACTTACTAGTGTCAATGCGATTTAATTTAGTACATACCCAGCATTCATGTAAAAATTTTCCCTAATTGGCAGCGGAAAAATACGTGATTAACACATGAAAAAATTTGGTTATGTGATTAATTTCGAATTTTTGAATAATAAGAGACATATATGATAGTCATTGTGTAAAATTTTCTTACACTCTTGTCGTAGGGAGCTGATAAAAATCAATTTATTCAATGCGTATTTCATTTTTTTCTCCTTTCTAAATGGTATTGTGTCAATGAATATAAACGTTATAGACAGAAAAAAAAAATTATGTTGGAGATGGGTGTATCCTAATATCTACCTAGATTTACATGAAACTAAAAAATGAAGAAAGTCAGAATCATAGTTGAAGAACTGATGAAATTGAATGAAGAAAAACGATTATTACTTTTGATGGGAGCACCGTGGACGTAGATGTAGAACGTAGGAGGGGGTGAGCAAGGGGAAGTTTAGGCCTTTAACGGGAGAATTACGAAAAAAATCTTAAGCTTATTACGTTTATGCCAATTCAGTCATAAACTTTTTTTTTCTTAATTGAGATATAAACCCTTTGCATTAATGTTAATTCAGTCCATTCGATTAATTTTGGCAAAAAATAGTTGACATAAATAACAACCGTCTTACATCGTGTGGCCAGCACTGACATAAACACTTTTGTATAATATTTTAATAAATTTTCGAATTTATTATTTTGTCTTTTATTTTTCCTTTTTTTCTTTTCGTTCTCTTTCTATTTTTTTTTTTTCCTTCCCTTCTTTGTCTAGCCGGTTGCCGTACCTCGGCGATTGGCCAAAGGCATGGGCCAGTAAGGGCAAGCCTCTCCATGGCTAGGCGAAGTTGGCCTTGCTGTCGAATGCAGCAGATGAGCGAATGATTTTGACACTAGAGAGGGCAAGAGCTGACAAGGTCAAGCCTCGGTGTGGTTCGACCTCGCCAATGGCTGGCGAGGTCGATCTCATTGGCCCTCGCCTCTGGCTAGTTGCTAACGTTCGATGACCGGTTAGAGGATGAAGGGAAGAAAAAAAGAAAGAGAAAGAAAATATAAAAAGCAAAACGAAAAGAATAAATAAATAATTTGAAAAGTTACTAAAATAATATTTAAAAATGTCCATGTAGCGCCGGCCGTGCCACGTATGACAGCCGGCGTTCATGTCAGTAATTTCCTTTTGAAATTGGCTAGACTGACTGAATTGACACAAATACAAAAGGTTTAAGACTCAATTGACAAAAAAAAATAAGGGTATAAGACTGAATTGGCATAATTGCAATACATTTATAACCTTTTCGATAATTTTCCCGGCCTTTAAAGGGTAATTATACTGCAATGGAATGGATTTCAAAGGCATATGTTTTCCAACCATTGAGACCAATATATATACTAAGGCCTTTATTTCTTGAACCCATTTGAACCTACTTTTAAAATTTTAGATAACCCATTTATGATTTGTCCTAGGGGTGTAAATGGTTCGGTTCGGTTCAATTTTTTGAGAAAACCGAACCGAACCATTAAGGGTGCCTTCTTGAGCCGAACCGAATTTGAACCGAACCGAAAACTTGATTTGGTTCGGTTTGGTTCGGATCGATTTTCGGTTTCAAGTTCATTAAGCAAAGAGAGAGAGGAGAGATGAGAGAGAAGAGGAGAGAGAGGGAAAAATAGCCATAAACCAAAGTGTTTATTTTAGTTTGGTTCGATCCAAACCGAACCGAAAAGAAAAATTGATTTATTTTGATGATCCGAATCGAAACCGAAACCGAACCGAAATACACGAAATTTTCGGTTCGGTTCGTATCTCGATTCGATTTTTCGGTTCGGTTCTGACACCCCTACCAAAAATTTTCCCGTCGGTGGTATATGCCCTTCAACAACCTACTCCATAGAGCGTTAGGTGATTGGGAGAACCTCCAAGCTTGTTTACCCAACATCGCTCCATTGAAGATGATTAAATCCCGAAAACCCAAACCTCCCATGTCTTTTCTAGTCTTGAGAATCTCCCATTTCTTCCAATGCAATCTGGCACGAGCCTCGTTCTGTTTCCACAAAAAAAAATGCAATCTTTAAGGATGAAAAGGTCGTTAAACATCTTTACCAAAAAAAAAAAAAAAGGTCGTTAAACATTACTTTTACATGTGTTAACATGTCTAGTCGTGTCATAAGGAAACGGATGACACGTAATTTATATGTGTCGATTCTTATCTAAACTGCTTCAGCACCGGTCAAGCAACACACGATTTTAAATGTGTGACCTGTCAAATCCATTTAAACCAAAACCAAACACATTTAATTGCATGTTGTGTCCATCTTTAGTGATGGCAAAATGGGTCCAAAATTTCATTTTGTACTCATATTTGATGGGACAAATTAGGGGTGTCAGAACCGAATCGAAAAATCGAACCGAGATACGAACTGAACCGAAAATTTCGTGTATTTCGGTTCGGTTTCGATTTCGATTCGGATCATCAAAATAAAACAATTTTTCTTTTCGGTTCGGTTTATTTCGGTTTGGTTCGGATCGAACCGAACTAAAATAAACACTTTGGTTTATAGCTATTTTTCCCTCTCTCTCCTCTTCTCTCTCATCTCTCCTATCTCTCTTTGCTTAATGAACTTGAAACCGAAAACCGATCCGAACCAAACCGAACCAAATCAAGTTTTCGGTTCGGTTCAAATTCAGTTCGGTTCAAATTCGGTTCGGTTAAAGAAGGCACCCTTAATGGTTCGGTTCGGTTTGGTTTTCTCAAAAAATTGAACCGAACCGAACCATTTACACCCCTAATTTTTGGGCTGCAAGAAGGGGAACAAGACCGTCTTGGGGATGGCAAAGTTTAATGTTGGGAAGGGATTCCATTACGCAGGATGTTCGGTGGTCAGTAGGAAATGGAAAATCTATCAACATTTGGCAGGACATTTGGTTATCAGTGGGGGAGAGCTAGGGGGACCAATTAACCAAGGTGTCCCTCAAAGAGTGGAGGAGTTGATTAACCATAACGAGGTGGAATGGAATGAACAGTTGTTGAATGGTGGCTCGATGAGCCTATTGTGGAGGAAATTATGGCCATTCCTCTGAGTAGGAACGCCGGGGAAGACAGACTTGTGTGGACAGTACATAAAGCCGGAAGCTTCGCAGTCAAAAGCGCGTATAACAAGCTACAATCCACAGCCCAGTAGCAGAGTATTGGGCAACCATCATCCTCCTATCAGCCACCTAGAGCCCTGCGGACGAATATATGGAAACTTAATGCCTATCCCAAGATCTGTCTATTTCTATGGAGTGTATGTCCGAACGCAATCCCTACTAAGGACAATCTCTACAAGAGGAAAGCTGTACCTGACCCGCTTTGCCCCCTATGCCGCCAAATGCCCGAAACAACAGAACATTTATTTCTCCTTTGCAACTGGACAAAAGAGGTTTGGACTGCTCAAAGGCTCCAGATTAAAATTCAGCAACAGGACATTACGCGAATGGATATATGGGTCCGACAGCTGTTTGAATCGAAGAATCTCTTACCGTCCAAAGAAGAGCTAGTCGGAATCCTGTGATCAATTTGGAAAGCCCGAAATGTCTATATTTTTCAATCAAGACAGCCGCTAGCCACAATGGTGGTAGACAATGCCTTCTCAGTGCAAAAAAGCTACCTTAGGTGGAATCCAGAGGCAAAATCGAAAATTAAAAGGTTTCCTCAACACTCATCTCAAAGTATGGTTTGATATGAATTTAAGCAATTGAAAGTTTAGTAACAATATTACACATTGGACAAATAATTGAGAATTCGAGAATTACATTGACCTTCAATACTATTTTTGTCATCACCACTTATCTATCTATTTTGGTGGATAGCAGTTTTCACGGTTTAGTTACAATCACTTGAAACTTATCCTTAAACAGGAAAAGGTACTAGAGAGTTGGCCTTTTTTTTGGCACGACTGAATTTACATGCGGAGTATTTCTGGATTGAACCCGTTTTCTCATGCCATCGCAAAGCTTTGAATAGTTTATTACACAACACTTCGATCTCATCCGGTATCTCGGTTAACACAAGCAATTAGAATTTGTGGAGGAGGATGATTCTAGCGTAAACTGAGAGGCGGAGTCAAATTTGAGTTGTGGCGAGGAATAATCCCAACGTTTAATAGTCAATGAGGACATGCTCTTCTGAATACAATTTGATTTTGAGCCACCCTTTTTGGCTCAAATGATTTGGCTGCCACGCAATAAGATGCAAGTGGTAACAAAACAACAATCTCAACATGATCCTTTCGGCTATTCTGTGGCAATATCAGCGCCAAGTGGTTAGTTTGTTGGTGAAATGAACTTTGGACAAGCATAAAAAAGACTTGAAAGTCATCATACCTTGAGCACCATAGTTTGCCTCGCAAAAGATCTTGTTCATCTATTCTTGATCGGCAGATAGTGCAGAATAACCGACCCACCGAATTCGATAGGCTCGTTCAGTCATTCTTACCATGCGACTTATAATTGCTTGGTGCTCTTGCTTAATCGTCTTCTTCCTACTTCAGGCAAGTCATATAGCCAGTGGCATGGCTTACAATATTACTGCATCGGACCCGCTCTTTGCAAACCAAACTCTCCTCTCCTCTGGCAAAATCTTCGAGCTTGGGTTCTTCACGCTGAATGGGTCAGAAAATCAGTATGTTGGCATACGGTACAAGAACTTGCTGCCTTCTAAAATCGTGTGGGTGGCCAATAGGGATGCGCCGCTCGCGTACACAGATCGGTCTGCAAAATTAACGATAGGCAGCGATGGAAATCTGAAGCTCGTGGATGGACAACAGAAAATAGTTTGGTCTACCGATGTCTCTGGTCAGTCCAATGATACTTCAGCAGCGCTATTAGATAGTGGGAATTTTGTTCTGCAAGATGCCAACTATGCTGTAATATGGGGAAGCTTCGAGGGTCCAACAGACACTCTTCTTCCGGGCATGAAGATGGGACTAAATGTCAGGACTGGAGCAAAACAGTACTTAATTTCCTGGAGAAGTGACACTGATCCGTCCCCTGGAAGTTTCTCGACTGGAATGACATCGGAGACGCCGCCTCAACCTTTTACTTGGAACGGTTCGACCCCTTACTGGAGAGGCGGGCAATGGGACAAATCAAAATTTATTGGCGTAGAAGACATGGGAGAATCATACTGGAGTGGGTCCAATGTCCAGCAAGATATTCAGCAGGGAACCACTTACTTTTGGATCGATACTTACCACCTCCTCTTTGCATAATCGTTTGTTTCACCTGGAGGATCTCTTAAGTTCATGTACTGGGATGATGGAGCTAAGGCGTGGTTGATGAAGTGGGAGCGACCGAACAATACTTGCGAGATTTATGGAACTTGTGGTCCTTTTGGAGTTTGTAACTTGTTGAAATCACCTATTTGCAGATGCTTAGATGGATTTGTGCCAAAGTCAAATGAGGAATGGAACAGTAGAAACTGGACCGGAGGATGTGTAAGAGAAACAGAATTGAATTGCCAGAAAAACACAAGCACACCAGCTTCGACAAACGTAAAGAAAGATGCCTTTGGGCGAATGAGCCAGATGAAACTACCCGACTCTGGTGACTATTTATCATACATTGGAGATCAAGAAGGATGTCTAAGCTGGTGCCTGAGCAATTGTTCTTGCTTGGCTTATTCTTATGTCAGCACCATCGGGTGTATGGTTTGGACTAAAGACCTCATCGATGTTCAGAAATTTTCCACAGATGGGGAAGATCTATTTGTTCGAGTGGCACATGTCAAAACGGGTTAGAAATTGTTTCACTGAGATGAGTTTGAACGACACCAATTGTCTTTTACATAACTCTCTGTCCCATTTCAGGAGGATCATCACGGAAAGCAGTTATCATCAGCCTGAGTACTATTGCCGGGATCATGTTCTTTGCCGTTTTTGTTTTTGGTCTTTACAAATGGAGAGCTAAGAAAAAAGGTACTATTAAAGAGTTAGATTAGTGTTTCCAGAGAATTGCGCTTCTATTTGTTTAATCTTCCATCGCTATGAAGAAGCTAAGTTAATTCCTCACCAATAATAAACACAGGAAATTTGAGCAAAATTCCAAGGCTTCTTAACTCGGTAGATACACCTGAAAATCTGGGTGAACTGGTACAAGGAAATGCATGGAAAGAGCAGTTGAAGCAAGATGATTCACTGGAAGTGACCCTATTCAGTTTTGATAGCATACTACTTGCTACAAACAAGTTCAGCACGACAAGTAAACTCGGCCAAGGAGGGTTTGGCTCCGTTTACAAGGTAAAACCATTCTGCAGGACATTCGATAAATGGAAATATAGAATAATTCAAGGTCTAAACGCTATTGGTATTGCGAAACAGGGAAAGCTGAATGGTGGGATGGTAGCTGTGAAGAGGCTTTCTAGTAGCTCAGCCCAAGGCATTGAAGAGTTCAAGAATGAGATTGTCCTAATATCGAAACTCCAACATCGAAATCTTGTTAAACTCCTGGGTTGCTGCATTGAAGGAGAAGAAAAGATTTTGGTATACGAGTACCTGTCGAACAAAAGCTTGGACACCTTTCTCTTTGGTTGGCTTTTTCTCTCCGACTTACTGTTTTTGGTAGTATATCATGGCATAGCACTAAAAG
The DNA here is from genome assembly GCA_031216185.1 of Syzygium aqueum. Lineage (NCBI taxonomy): Eukaryota > Viridiplantae > Streptophyta > Magnoliopsida > Myrtales > Myrtaceae > Syzygium > Syzygium aqueum. The sequence goes on along the minus strand of CM062237.1, from coordinate 21,852,317 downwards.
TCGATAACTGTTCTTGTTTGTCCTGTTTGTTAGATTCAAGAAAGAAGGCAGAACTTGACTGGGGCAAACGATTCCAAATTATTCAAGGGATTGCAAGGGGGCTTCTCTACCTCCATCGAGATTCTTGCCTCAGGGTCATACATCGAGATTTAAAAGTGAGCAATATTCTCTTGGATGAAAAAATGAACCCGAAAATTTCGGATTTTGGGTTGGCCCGAATGTTCGAGCGCACTCAAGTTTTGGTGAACACTCACAAAATTGTTGGAACACTGTAAGCTCTCTAGTCCTACTTGAATTATCAATCCGTTGAGTCAAACTTTTCAAGCAAACAGAAATGACTGATTTATCGCAACAAGCCTGTCACTTTACGCAAGTTTCGTTCTGTTTTCCTTCAATAGAACAAAAGAGTACATAACATGTTCAACTCAACTGCAGTGGCTATATGTCTCCAGAGTATGCCAAGGGTGGAATGTTTTCCGAGAGATCCGACGTCTATAGCTTTGGGGTCTTGCTGCTGGAGATCGTTAGTGGCAGAAAGAACACGGCCCTGTGTGACCAGGGAAAATATCTCTATCTCCTTTCCTACGTAAGTGCCAAATTCCAGCCATATTCCATGGTCTAAGTTTGCTGCGATTTTACGACATGGTTTTCTCTTATAGGCATGGCAATTATGGAGTGAAGGCTACGCATTGGATCTAATGGATGAAACAATTGCCATTAGCTCTCCGGTGGAGGTAACAAGATGCATCCTTATCGGGCTTCTCTGTGTTCAGGACCATGCCGTGGATAGACCAAACATGTCTGATGTGGTTCTGATGCTAAGTGGCGAATCGGATCTTCCTCAGCCGAGACAGCCTGCATTCACTTTCCAAACCGAAATGCCAAATTGTGCTATCCCATCAAAGCAAGAAGGCGTCTGGTCTGTTAACGCTGTCACTACTACAATGGTAGAAGGAAGATGACGGTTATCTTTCTTCACTTTTCTTTTACTTTGTCAACAGACGATTTTGTTGTTATTTTCTAAAATATTAGTGTTTGTTCAATTCAAGGATGGGTTTAGTCCCGCTCTGTACAAAAGGTTGAATGAACTGCTCCACTTTAGGCGCTTAGAATATGTACTTTTTTGACATAGCACGATCGACTTAAGAATTTATTCTGATTTACAATAGCCACGACGGTTGGTATCATTAAGGAGAATTACCGAGTAATCACCTTCATGTCTCATCGCCAGTTGCCATAGGAAGAATTGATTTTCTGGTTTTTTTAAGATGAAAGATATCATCATTAAAGCTAGACTAAAGTTCCCACGTAATAATATTCCTGCTTCGATTCTTAAGCCTTATTTTATATTTAATCTCTTGAAAGAAAAAAAAGGGTCCTCCAAAGGCATTTGACAAAGTCCAACCAAACGCAACCTTAGTCCATTCGAAAGATCTCAACTTCGTGTTGTGTGGTTTAGCTTAAGTCAATCTTGTGATGGGAAAATTTGTCCTCACCATAAGAAGTTGTGGCCCTAGGGGGTTAGTCAATGATCTCATTGACGAAACATTTAAATGAATATATTTGCATGTGATTGACGTGGAATTTCATATGTCACTTAAATTTGCGCAATATATTCAACTTTTTAATACTTAGGTTGCGGATGATCTGCGAATTATATTGCTAGTGGTTCTTGGACTTTGTGTACATGGTTTGACAACTTGTTATGAGGTTCTAGATCAGTAGATGGCTAGTCAAGATTGACTTGTTATGGGGTTTTAGATCAGTGGATGGCTAGTCAAGATTGACAGTAAAGTAATTGATGTATTTTAATCATAACCTATATTACTTTCTTGAGAATCATAGTGAGACTGTGTCTGTGATAACCTATCTAATTAGAATAGGTAATTCCCGACGCAACTCATTTGCACAATGTTAGACCCGTCAAATGATGGGATAATTGTCCAACAAGTCCTAAATCTATTGTATAGCGGCCAATTCAATTCTAAATTTTTCAGTTGTCTCAATTTAGTCCTAAGCTTAGTTCCAATCAATTTTAAAAAGGAAATCGCTGACATGGATACTAGTTAACTTACGTGACACGACCGACATTGATGTTGTTGATTTTTGGAATTTTTAAAATTTTTATGAATTTTCTTTTTTTTTCTTGTTTTCGCCTGAGACCAGCCACTTGCAAAAAGAAAGTAAAGTTCATCAAATCCTTCTGATTCCTCAGTGTGGGTTTATGCTGTTTGTTGGAGAATTTTGCCTCGGAACTACCCTCCACCAAATTAAATATGCCCACGTAACTTTCTGCTTCTATTCTTGTTTTCCCATCATCAAATCTGCTCAACATACATAAATTTCCGATCACCTAAGCATATCTCAAAATTCAAAAGTCAACTGAAAACCTTTCTCATTTAAATTCCCTTTTGGAAGCGCAACAAGTATTGAATTTGAGTTATCAAATCTAGTGGCTCTTATATAAAATCTACATGAGACTTACTAGTGTCAATGCGATTTAATTTAGTACATACCCAGCATTCATGTAAAAATTTTCCCTAATTGGCAGCGGAAAAATACGTATTAACACATGAAAAAATTTGGTTATGTGATTAATTTCGAATTTTTGAATAATAAGAGACATATATGATAGTCATTGTGTAAAATTTTCTTACACTCTTGTCGTAGGGAGCTGATAAAAATCAATTTATTCAATGCGTATTTCATTTTTTTCTCCTTTCTAAATGGTATTGTGTCAATGAATATAAACGTTATAGACAGAAAAAAACAATTATGTTGGAGATGGGTGTATCCTAATATCTACCTAGATTTACATGAAACTAAAAAATGAAGAAAGTCAGAATCATAGTTGAAGAACTGATGAAATTGAATGAAGAAAAACGATTATTACTTTTGATGGGAGCACTGTGGACGTAGATGTAGAACGTAGGAGGGGGTGAGCAAGGGGAAGTTCATGCCTTTAACGGGAGAATTACAAAAAAAAAATCTTAAACTTATTCTATTTGTGTCAATTCAATCATAAACTTTTTTTCCTTAATTCAGATCTAAACCTTTTGCATTAGTATCAATTCAGTCCATCCGACTAATTTTAGCAAGAAATCACTGACATAGATAACAACCGTCTTACATGATGTGGCTAACGCTGACGTAGACATTTTTATATAATATTTTAATAAATTTTCGAAATTATTATTTTGTCTTGTATTTTTCCTTTTTTTTCTTTTCGTTCTCTTTCTATTTTTTTTCCTTCCCTTCTTTGTCTAGCTAGTTGCCGTACCACGGCAATTGGCCAAAGGCGCGGGCCGGCAAGGGCAAGCCTCTCCATGGCTGGGCGAGGTTGGCCTCACTGTCGAATGCAGTAGATGAGCAAACGATTTTGACACTAGAGAGGACAAGAGCTGACAAGGTCAAGCCTCGGTGCGGTTCGACCTCGCCAGTGGCCGGCGAGGACGATTTCATTAGCCCTCACCTCTGGCTAGTTGCTGACGTTCGATGACCTGTTAGAGGAAGAAGGGAAGAAAAAAAGGAAAAAGAAAAGAATAAATAAATAAATAAATAATTTGAAAAGTTATTAAAATAATATTTAAAAATGTCCATGTAGCGCCGGCCGCGCCACGTATGACAGCCGGCGTTCATGTCAGTAATTTCCTGCCAAAATTGGCCAGACTGACTGAACTAACACAAATACAAAAGATTTAAGACTCAATTGGCCAAAAAAAAAACAAGGGCATAAGACTGAATTGGCATAATCGCAATAAATTTATGACTTTTTTTATAATTTTCCTGACCTTTAATGGGTAATTATGCCGCAGTGCAATGGATTTCAAAGGCCTATGTTTTCGAACCATTGAGACCAATATATATACTAAGGCCTTTATTTCTTGAACCCATTTGAACCTACTTTTAAAATTTTACACAACCCATTTATGATTTGTCCCATCAAATATGAGTGAAAAATGAAATTTTGGACCCATTTTGCCATCACTAAAGATGGACACAACATGCAATTAAATGTGTTCGATTTTGGTTTAAATGGATTTGACAGGTCACACATTTAAAATCGTGTGTTGCTTGAGCGGTGCTGAAGCAGTTTAGATAAGAATCGACATATTTAAATTACGTGCCATCCGTTTCCACATGACAGAACTAGACATGTTAACACATGTAAAAGTAATGTTTAAAGACCTTTTCATCCTTAAAGATTGCATATTTTTTTGGTGGAAACAGAACGAGGCTCATGCCGGCTTGCATTGGAAGAAATGGGAGATTTTCAAGACTAGAAAAGACACGGGAGGTTTGGATTTTGGGGATTTAACCATCTTCAATGGAGCGATGTTGGGTAAACAAGCTTGGAGGCTCTCGCAATCACCTAACGCTCTATGGAGTAGGTTGTTGAAGGGCATATACCACGGACGGGGAAATTTTTGGGCTGCAAGAAGGGTAACAAGACCGTCTTGGGGATGCCAAAGTTTAATGTTGGGAAGGGATTCCATTACGCAGGATGTTCGGTGGTCAGTAGGAAATGGAAAATCTATCAACATTTGGGAGGACATTTGGTTATCAGTGGGGGAGCTAGGGGGACCAATTAACCAAGGGGTCCCTCAAAGAGTGGAGGAGTTGATTAACCATAACGAGGTGGAATGGAATGAACAGTTGTTGAATGGTGGTTCGATGAGCGTATTGTGGAGGAAATTATGGCCATTCCTCTGAGTAGGAACGCCGGGGAAGACAGACTTGTGTGGACAGTACATGAAGCCGGAAGCTTCACGGTCAAAAACGCGTATAACAAGCTACAATCCACAGCCCAGCAACAAAGTATTGGGCAACCATCATCCTCCTATCAGCCACCTAGAACCCTGCGGACGAATATATGACTTGAAAGGAAGAATTACGTTTAGAGAAGAAAATTTTATTGCTCCTTTTTTTCTGTATATCATTGTGTTGCAAATACAATGTATATAAAGGACTCTAAGAGATAAGATACTTAAGATAATATCATAACAAATATTCCCTAAATATTTTCTTCCCTTAGCAGATAAGATATAAAAGATAACAGAATAACAAATATCCCCTAAATATTTGCTGAGTATTTCTTCCTTTAACATCCCCCGCAAGCTAATGGTGAGGGTGAACCATTAGCTTGGACAGCAATTGAAGAAACCGGCGGGTAGGCAAGCCTTTAGTGAAGATATTGGCATTTTGTTCTTCAGTAGAAATGTAGCAGACTACCAATTGTTTCTGAGTAATGCGTTCCCGAATGAAATGATAATCAATTTCCACATGTTTGGTTCGAGCATGAAACACAGGATTTGCAGATAAGTAGATAGCGGATAAGTTATCGCACCAAAGAGTGGGTGGCTCGGGTGGTTGCACATGAAGATCTTGAAGAAGATATTCAAGCCACATTAACTCTGCCGTTGTATCCGCAAGACATTTGTATTCTGCTTCGGTGTTGGAACGAGCCACGGTTCGTTGTTTGCGAGATGACCAAGAGATGAGATTGGGTCCGTGATAGACATAGAACCCACCAACGGAGCAACGGTTCGTCCGGTCGCCCGCCCAACTGGCATCAGAAAAAGCATGGAGCTTAGTGGCTACCGCTCGAGTAAAAAGAAGACCATGCGAGACCGTACCAACCAAGTAACGCAGAAGGCGTTTCACGGCCTGCCAATCGGCCATAGTGGGGGCATGAAGATGTTGACAAGCCGAGTTCACCGCATATGCAATATCGGGCCGCGTAAGAGTGAGATATTGAAGTGCTCCCACAATGCTTCGAAACTGAAATGGATCCGCAAGTGGCTCAAGAGAAGCAACCGTGTTTGGTTCCACGGAACTGGTAGGAGTAGCAGCAGGTTTGGCAGATTGCATATTAGCATTTTTTAGTATTTTTCTCACAAATTGACCTTGGTGAAGATGTAACCCATCGTTGGTATGAAGCACTTCAATCCCCAAAAAATAATGAATGCCCCCTAAATCCTTGATAGCAAATTCCAACTGAAGGGATTGCATGAGATCATGTAATGGAGCATTCGGGGAACCGGTTAAAATAATGTCGTCAACGTACACCAATAAATAAATGGTGAAATTAGCCGTGTGTTTGACAAACAAGGTGGTGTCGGCCTTGGATATGACAAATCCCAAGTCGCACAAATAGGAACTCAAGCGGGTGTACCAAGCGCGAGGTGCTTGTTTAAGACCATATAACGAGCGTCGAAGGCGACAAACATAGTCGGGCTTACTCGCATCAACGAAACCTCGCGGTTGAGTCATATAAACTTCCTCCTCAAGTACTCCGTGTAGGAACGCATTAGAGACATCCAATTGTCGAATGGACCAATGTTGAGAATATGCCAAAGATAAGACCGTGCGTATAGTAACGGGCTTGGCCACTGGACTAAACGTCTCGGTGTAATCGATACCCTCTTGTTGATGAAAACCCTTGGCGACCAATCTTGCTTTATATCGTTCAATAGTTCCGTTGGAGCGGATTTTAATTTTATACACCCATTTGCATCCGATGCGTCGAGCATGAGCGGGAAGCGGAACAAGATCCCACGTGCCATTCTCCATTAGTGCTTTGTATTTGGACTGCATTGCGAGCTGCCATTTCTCATCCTTTGCGGCCTTGGAAAAACAAGTGGGTTCTTCAGGAATACTGGACTGAACCACAAGAGCCGAGTTGTGATTTCTTTTAAAAGTGCGACGAGTTATGGTCCCATCTTGAAGGCGGGTCGTCATAGGATGTGAAAATGATGCTGGTACAGTGGCAGAAGTTTCTTGTGGTAACTCAACAGGGTCAGTTGCAGTGTCGGTGGTGTCAACAAGCGGAACATCCAAATTTGATGGGGAAACCCTCGGAGATTCGGGTAGTCCAGCAGGTATCGAGGATGATAGAGACAAATCAACAGGCAAAAATAGTTCCACACTTGTTGGTGTTGAGACATTTTGAGAGGAGTTTGGCGTGGCAGCAAGAGGATAGATGGTCTCATAAAAAATGGCATCCGCCACAACATAAAAACGCTTATCCTTGGGGCAATAGCAGCGATATCCTTTATATCCCGAAGGATAGCCCATAAAGATGCAAACCTTGGATCTTGGCGCAAGCTTATGGGGCTAGTAAGGGCGAAGAAATGGATATACTGCACAACCAAAAACACGTAAATGCGTAATATCTGGTTTAGTGTGAAATAAAGCCTCCCAAGGTGAAATATTATCAATGACTAGTGTTGGCGTGCGGTTAATTAGGTAAACCGTTGTTTCAAAGGAAAACTCCCAAAATACTGGTGGAACATAAGCTTGATGAAGAAGAGTCAATCCAGTTTCGATTATATGTCGATGTTTTCGTTCTGCAGTCCCGTTTTGATATGGTGCATAAGGACAAGAAATCCGTTGGTGAATGCCATGCTCTCTAATGTATTGGACAAATTCGGTAGATGTGACAAATTCAGGTGCTCCGTCGCTCTGTATGGACTTTATTTTGCAGTTAAGTTGATTTTCAACAAGTTTGTGAAAGGCTTTAAAAATGGAACAAAATTGACTGCGAGATGAGAATGAATAGAACCAAGTAAAACGCGAGAAATCGTCAATAAAACAAATATAGTGTTTATTGCCGTTGAATGAAACGACAGGAGAGGGACCCCAAATATCAAAATGAATTAATTCCAAAGGATGTTTGGACCTAGACAAAGTAGGATAATGACTATGGCGGTGATTTTTATTCATAGCACACACTGTACAAACTGAAGATAAAGGACGACTAAAGCTAATGTTGGATGAATTGAGAAGATGCACAAGCCGGTCGATGGTGGCATGTCCAAAGCGGTTATGCCATAGAGTGAGGGAAGTAACTGACGCAGAAGGTGTGGAAGAGTGGCAGGACGGAAGGGTGACACGATAAAGCCCATTGTCAAGTATTCCGCGGAGGATTTCCTAACCATTTTTAATAGACGTGGCAATAAAAGAGTTAGAATTGAATTGGAAAACACAATGGTTATCAAGTGCAAATCGAGACACGGAAAGTAAGTTTTTAGTGATTCCAGGTACAACTAAAATTTGACAAAGTATAAATGACGGAGAAGAGGACATGAGTGTACCTATGTGGGTGATCGGTAAGGAGACACCGTCACCCACAACAAGCTGAGTTTGACCTGAATATGGATTTACACTTGTAAGTCTTGCAGAATTGTCCATAACGTGATGTGTAGCACCTGAATCGACAAACCACACCGAAGATGTGAGAGCAGAGGGTGGACTTGATGGCGGTAAATACTGTGGCAATGAGTCCGGACCCGTCAAGTGGGCTTGTGCGGGCTGAACTGATCCAACGAAACGATAACATGCATTGGCCCTATGGCCTTGCTTGCCACAAAGCTGACAAAATGAGCCTCCTCCATTGCGGCGTCTCCCACGATTTCCAGTTCCATAATGTGAGCCACGGCCATGGGATATTCCAAAAAAATTCCCAGATTGATTAAAATCTGCATGGTAGTTGTTGGAACTGTGACGGGTCTGCCGAGAAAAAGGCGGTCCTTGGCTGATCTGAAAAGCTGCCGGTGGGGGCTGATTATTTGTTACTGACGCTAGCTTTAGCCTTCCCTCGTGATTAAGAATTAAGGCATGAAGTTGATCCTTTGTCAAAGATCCGGTTTGAGTTAAAACGGAAATTGCGGTGTCAAGACCTTGAAATTCAGCACCCAAACCACGAAACAATTGAGTATGATATTCATTAATAGATAAAGGCTCACCAATAGCAGCTAACTGGTCCGTGAGACTGGCGGCTTCTTGTAGGAATTCTGTAACGGATCGGTGGCCTTTTGAGAGTGATTGAAGCTGAAGCCGTAAAGCAGACGCGCGTACAGTTGATTTAGCGGCATACGAGTCCGCAAGATACTTCCAAACACTTGCCGCGGATGTGTGACTCGTCAATTGGGCAACTATCGGAGTGGTCGACAAATTAAGGATCCAAGCCAAGGCAATGGACTCTCGAAATTTCCAGTTTTCAAACGCTGGATTGGTAATCTGCGTAACAGCTCCTCCTGGTGCAATCTCCTTGATATTCTCCTCCGGTTGAGGTTCGGTGCCGTCCAAAATGGACAGCAAGCGGGCAGCGCATAAATACGGTGAGATCTGTGTTTTCCAAATCGGAAAGTTCGTCCCGGTCAACTTCTCCCCAATGCTTGGTGGTGACATGAGAGTGGGGTTATTCGAGGCTGTTGATGACAACGTCGGTGCAGAAGATGATGTTTCTTTAGACATGGATCGGCGAGGCTTTCGCCAAAGATGCTCTGATACCAACTTGAAAGGAAGAATTACGTTTAGAGAAGAAAATTTTATTGCTCTTTTTTTTTCTGTATATCATTGTGTTGCAAATACAATGTATATAAAGGACTCTAAGAGATAAGATACTTAAGATAATATCATAACAAATATTCCCTAAATATTTTCTTCCCTTAGCAGATAAGATATAAAAGATAACAGAATAACAAATATCCCCTAAATATTTGCTGAGTATTTTCTTCCTTTAACAATATGGAAACTTAATGCCTATCCCAAGATCTGTCTATTTCTATGGAGTGTATGTCCGAACGCAATCCCTACTAAGGACAATCTCTACAAGAGGAAAGCTGTACCTGACCCGCTTTGCCCCCTATGCCGCCAAATGCCCGAAACAACAGAACATTTATTTCTCCTTTGCAACTGGACAAAAGAGGTTTGGACTGATCAAAGGCTCCAGATTAAAATTCAGCAACAGGACATTACGCGAATGGATATATGGGTCCGACAGCTGTTTGAATCGAAGAATCTCTTACCGTCCAAAGAAGAGCTAGTCGGAATCCTGTGATCAATTTGGAAAGCCCGAAATGTCTATATTTTTCAATCAAGACAGCCGCTAGCCACAATGGTGGGACAATGCCTTCTCAGTGCAAAAAAGCTACCTTAGGTGGAATCCAGAGGCAAAATCGAAAATTAAGAGAGATGGAACTCAACCTGCGAAGTGGCTCTCGCCCGCATATGGTGTTTTGAAGTTTAACACAGATGGTTAGTTGGTGGAAGGGACAAAGGACGGAGTTGTTGCTGGAGTGTGCCGGGACTCGAATGGTGTTGTAGTGGACGGTTTCGTCAAATCGCTCTGAGCTTCGTCAGCAATTGAAGTTGAAACCCTAGCTCTGCAACAGATGCTCGAACGGGTGAAGACTCTCTTCGATCTGCATAGTGGCACTGATTTGCAGGTTGTTCTGCACTTATCAAGAACCACAAATGTTTGAGCTATGAGAAACAGCGCGTGCACAATCTCATCGCATCAACAATTTTATGATGAGTAATAATCCATTACATGTGCACTACATGGTGGGAAATGAGCAGAGCCCATGGGCCATCCCTCCTTGGATTGAAGATTGTAGATTCCGGGTGCGCTAACTTAAAGGTGTTCGGCTAGCCCATTGTCTCAAAGACGCAAATCAAGTCGTGGACTGGATCGTGAAGGCCAATTGCAAGAAGACTCTTCTTTGTGGTTGGCTTGCGAACCCCGCGTAGTCTCTTTTAGATTTATTATGCTCCGATGTTTCACAAACTTTGCTCTAGTTTATAATGAAATGCGTTTCTCTTTCGACCAAAGAAAAAGAACTTTTCAAATAACAATCATGTGAAAAAGAATAAATGGTTAAAAAAAAACATATTTAGGGATACAAAATTCAATGAATAGAAAGAAAAACAAATTCACCTGGTGCATGTCCACAAGATCGATAGTAACTTCTTAAGAATCAAGAGCAAAAAGCTGCTGGTGCTCGGGATGTCGCAAAGCTATCTCAGCCTCAGCTTTCCTGACCTTCATCCTAGCTTATTTAAGGACTTTCTAATTTTTTAAGTGCGCCCCACAAATCTTCGGTCCGGGTCTTATAGCTCTATTTTGATTATGATTATGATATTCTATGGACTGGAATTTAACATTTGAACTATGCAGCAGCTACATGTCTCCTAAGTAAGCCGTTGGTGGGATATTTTCCTAGAATTCCGATATTTATAGGCCTAATTCCCTAAATTACCCTCAATTTTAGGTTTGATCTCTATTTTGACTCAAAAATTTTTCGTCTAAAAATATAAAGAAAATTAATTTAGTTCCAAAATTGTCCGTTAACCCTCCGTCCAAAAATCTAAAGGTCAGTTTTAACCACACGATGCAGATTTTCACTTATGACCCACTTTTAAATATGTGTTTCGGTGGAAAGAAGTTTTCATGGTTCAGTTACAATCACTTGAAACTGATCCTTAAACAGGAAAAAGGTACTAGATAGTTGACCTTTTTTTGGCACGACTGAATTTACATATGGAGTATTTCTACATTAAACTTGTTTTCTCACGACATCGCAAAGCTTTGTATAATTGGTAACACAACACTTCGATCTCATCCGATATCTTGGTTAGCACAAGTAATTCGAATTTGTGGGGGAGGGTGGTTAGAGTGTAAACTGAGAGGCTGAGTCAAATTTGAATAGGTAGCGAGGAAGGTGAGGAATAATCCCAACTTTAAGTCAAATTTGAATAAGTCAGAAAGTTAAGTTCTCTTGAAGTATTAAAGTTACCACTTCCAGAATATATTTACCTGGATCAAAATGCTTCAAAGTACATATCAGATTTACAAGATTAACATGGATAGTTTTATCAACTACAAAATCAAAAAGTTTCCTCAACACTTATCTCAAAGTATGGTTTTGATATGAATTTAAGCAATTGAAAGTTTAGTAACGATATTACACATTGGACAAATAATTGAGAATTCGAGAATTACATTGACCTTCAATACTATTTGTGTCATCACCACTTATCTATCTATTTTGGTGAATAGCAGTTTTCACGGTTCAGTTACAATCATTTGAAACTTATCCTTAAACAGGAAAAGGTACTAGAGAGTTGGCCTTTTTTTGGCACTACTGAATTTACATGTGGAGTATTTCTGGATTGAACCCGTTTTCTCATGCCATCGCAAAGCTTTGAATAGTTGATTACACAACACTTTTGTAATATATGGGCTTTTGACCCAGTCAAAAAAAAAAAAGGTCAAAAGTCAACAGGTCAACAGAAGCTACAGTGGACTTGGCTAAAATAAAAGGAGACCGAGGGCTTTCGGGGAGGAGAAAATAGAAACGGAAAAGAAAGGAGAGGAAAAGAGAAGAAAAGAGAGGAAAGGAAAGAGGAAGAAGAAAAAGAGAAAAGAGAAGAGGGTTTTGTGCCGAGGGAGTTTCGCCAAGCCGATTCGACTTCGATTAGCAACGTCCGGTAAGTATTCGTGCCCTTCATTCGTTCAATCGGAATATTTTTCCGAGTTAGGGCTCAATTTCGGAATTATGTGTTATTTGAGCGGCGAAATCCAATTTTTGAGTCGTACAGCTGCGTATTTTTATAGAATTGATAGTATGTGGTGTTGTGATGCCATGGGATTTTACGGATCTTGATTTGGACCTACGGTTTGCCCAATATGAATTTTTGAAGTTAGCCGCGCAAGATGAACAGTGCGCGACCAGCGGCTTTTAGGCTGATTTTCGTCGGTTTTCGACTCGATTTTGGGATGGCCAAGTTGGGACTTTTGTAATACTCGGAACGGGCTTTCTTTTTACTATAAGTTTGCTAGGATCGGAGTTCGATGGAGAAAGTTATGGCGCGATTAAGTTTTGTGCTCAAGCTCCGCGTTGCGGACGATTTGGATAATGGCTTTAGATGAGCAATTTGTGGGCGCCTTTGAGTTGTCTTGTTAGCGTTTAAGCATCGTTTAGCTGTTTAGTGATTATTGTAGTATTTTACTTGGTTTTGATGTCGATTATCGTTCAATTGATAGGATTACGAGATCGTCGGTTTGAGTGAGCGTCATTATATGATTTTTGGGGATTCCAGGTGAGTGGTGCTATCTCTTCTTTGAGTTTATAAACTCATGTTTTGAAAGTGATAATGATCTGAGTATCATATGAGTTATTAAAGCATGTTTGTTGCATAAAAGCCTGGATCGGGCAATTACTACCTTTTGTCGATTGTGAAAATGAGTTGAAAAGTCTTATGGCGTTATTGAAATGAAGCTTTTGTGAATGCTTATATTAAAGGTTTTGTGAAGAGGATTAGCCGAGGGCTATTCTTGTTGCGAAATGTTTTGTGAAATGGATTTATTGGTGTTGATTACGGATTTGTAGATTGAGTTATAAGTTGCTGTTGCTCGTATTACTATGTTGAGAACCTGTTGAGGGGGGAGTATGCATACTGTCAGGATATCCTTCTGGGCCGAACCGCCGGCTTATAATAGGTGGTAGACCTTGCCAAGAGGGGTAAACTTGGTCACCTTTGTCACGGCGTTAAACTTGACCATAGTTTGATGACGGGCATGAGATTGGTTGATGGATGAACCATCAACATGTTATGTGATGAGATTAGTCAATGGATAGACCATTGATGATTGGCTATTGTTGTTAAGTGAGTTTTTATTAAGTAATCTGATACAGATGACTTTTATTGAAAAGTTATTATACCTTTGAGATATTTTTGGTTATATTGTACATCGAGTTTGAGTTATGGGCCGTGACATTTTTGATGCTATTGCATAGTGATTGCTCGATCTGCTTAGATGAGATATGCACTGCTTACTGAGCTGTTGTTGCTCACCCCTCTCTTTCCCTAATCTTTTCAGGTTCCTTGGTTAGTAGTCAATAGAACAAGAGTGGTGTCGTTGGGACTTTTGGGAGTTGAAATCCTTGTGGTTTGAGGCTGCGTCCTTCGGGTGAGAGGACGGCCGTGTCATTCCCCGTTCTGTAGGTTTTAGGGTGTGACAACTTTGATCTCATCCAATATCTCGGTTAACACAAGCAATTAGAATTTGTGGAGGAGGATGATTCAAGTGTAAACTGAGAGGCTGTCAAATTTGAGTTGTGGCGAGGAATAATCCCAACGTTTAATAGTCAATGAGGACATGCTATTCTGAATACAATTGATTTTGAGCCACCCTTTTTGACTCAAATGATTTGGCTGCCACACAATAAGATGCAAGTGGTAACAAAACAACAATCTCAACATGATCGTTTCGGGCATTCTGTGGCAATATCAGCGCCAAGTGGTTAGTTTGTTGGTGAAATGAACTTTGGACAAGCATAAAAAAGACTTGAAAGTCATCATACCTTGAGCACCATAGTTTGCCTCGCAAAAGATCTTGTTCATCTATTCTTGATCGGCAGAAAGTGCAGAATAACCGACCCACCGAATTCGATAGGCTCGTTCAGTCATTCTTATCATGAGACTTATAATTGCTTGGTGCTCTTGCTTAATCGTCTTCTTCCTACTTCAGGCAAGTCATATAGCCAGTGGCATGGATTACAATATTACTGCATCGGACCCGCTCTTTGCAAACCAAACTCTCCTCTCCTCTGGCAAAATCTTCGAGCTTGGGTTCTTCACGCTGAATGGGTCAGAAAATCAGTATGTTGGCATATGGTACAAGAACTTGCCACCTTCTAAAATCGTGTGGGTGGCCAATAGGGATGCGCCGCTCGCGTACACAGATCGGTCTGCAAAATTAACGATAGGCAGCGATGGAAATCTGAAGCTCGTGGATGGACAACAGAAAATAGTTTGGTCTACCGATGTCTCTGGTCAGTCCAATGATACTTCAGCAGCGCTATTAGATAGTGGGAATTTTGTTCTGCAAGATGCCAACTATACTGTAATATGGGGAAGCTTCGAGGGTCCAACAGACACTCTTCTTCCGGGCTTGAAGTTGGGACTAAATGTCAGGACTGGAGCGAAACAGTACTTAATTTCCTGGAGAAGTGACACTGATCCGTCCCCTGGAAGTTTCTCGACTGGAATGACATCGGAGACGCCGCCTCAACCTTTTACTTGGAATGGTTCGACCCCTTACTGGAGAGGCGGGCAATGGGACAAATCAAAATTTATTGGCATAGAAGACATGGAAGAATCATACTTGAGTGGGTTCAATGTCCAGCAAGATATTCAGCAGGGAACCACTTACTTTTGGATCGATACTTACGACCTCCTCTTTCCATGCATGTTTGTTTCGCCTGGAGGATCTCTTAAGTTCATGTACTGGGATGATGGAGCTAAGGTGTGGTTGACGAATTGGGAGGGACCGAACAATACTTGCGAGATTTATGGAACTTGTGGTCCTTTTGGAGTTTGTAACTCGTTGAAATCACCTATTTGCAGATGCTTAGATGGATTTATGCCAAAGTCAAATGAGGAATGGAACAGTAGAAACTGGACCGGAGGATGTGTAAGAGAGACAGAATTGAATTGCCAGAAAAACACAAGCACATCGGCTTCGACAAACGTAAAGAAAGATGCCTTTGGGCGAATGAGCCAGATGAAACTACCCGACTCTGGGGACTATTTATCATACATTGGAGATCAAGAAGGATGTCTAAGCTGGTGCCTGAGCAATTGTTCTTGCTTGGCTTATTCTTATGTCAGCACCATCGGGTGTATGGTTTGGACTAAAGACCTCATCGATGTTCAGAAATTTTCCACAGTTGGGGAAGATCTATTTGTTCGAGTGGCACATGTAAAAACAGGTTAGAAATTGTTTCGCTGAGATGAGTTTGAACGACACCAATTGTCTTTTACATAACTCTCTGTCCCATTTCAGGAGGATCATCACGGAAAGCAATTAGCATCAGCCTGAGTACTATTGCCGGGATCATGTTCTTTGCCGTTTTCGTTTTTGGTCTTTGCAAATGGAGAGCTAAGAAAAAAGGTACTATTAAAGAGTTAGATTAGTGTTTCCAGAGAATTGCGCTTCTATTTGTTTAATCTTCCATTGCTATGAAGAAGCTAAGTTAATTCCTCACCAATAATAAACACAGGAAATTTGAGCAAAATTCCAAGGCACCTTAACTCGGTAGATACACCTGAAAATCTGGGTGAACTGGTACAAGGAAATGCATGGAAAGAGCAGTTGAAGCAAGATGATTCACTGGAAGTGACCCTATTCAGTTTTGATAGCATACTACTTGCTACAAACAACTTCAGCACGACAAGTAAACTCGGCCAAGGAGGGTTTGGCTCCGTTTACAAGGTAAAACCATTCTGCAGGACATTCGATAAATGGAAATATAGAATAATTCAAGGTCTAAACGCTATTGGAATTGCAAAACAGGGAAAGCTGAATGGCGGGATGGTAGCTGTGAAAAGGCTTTCTAGTAGCTCAGCCCAAGGCATTGAAGAGTTCAAGAATGAGATTGTCCTAATATCGAAACTCCAACATCGAAATCTTGTTAACCTCCTGGGTTGCTGCATTGAAGGAGAAGAAAAGATTTTGGTATACGAGTACTTGTCGAACAAAAGCTTGGACACCTTTCTCTTTGGTTGGCTTTTTCTCTCCGACTTACTGTTTTTGGTAGTATATTATGGCATAGCACTAAAAGTCGATAACTGTTCTTGTTTGTCCTGTTTGTTAGATTCAAGAAAGAAGGCAGAACTTGACTGGGGCAAACGATTCCAAATTATTCAAGGGATTGCAAGGGGGCTTCTCTACCTCCATCGAGATTCTTGCCTCAGGGTCATACATCGAGATTTAAAAGTGAGCAATATTCTCTTGGATGAAAAAATGAACCCGAAAATTTCGGATTTTGGGTTGGCCCGAATGTTCGAGGGCACTCAAGTTTTGGTGAACACTCACAAAATTGTTGGAACACTGTAAGCTCTCTAGTCCTACTTGAATTATCAATCCGTTGAGTCAAACTTTTCAAGCAAACAGAAATCACTGATTTATCGCAACAAACCTGTCACTTTACGCAAGTTTCGTTCTGTTTTCCTTCAATAGAACAAAAGAGTACATAACATGTTCAACTCAACTGCAGTGGCTATATGGCTCCTGAGTATGCCATGGGTGGAATATTTTCCGAGAGGTCTGACATCTATAGCTTCGGCGTGTTGCTATTGGAGATTGTTAGCGGCAAAAAGAACACGGCCCTGTGTGACCAGGGACAATATCTCAATCTCCTTTCCTACGTAAGTGCCAAATTCCAACCTTATGTGATAGTGTGAGTTCCCTGCGATATTATGACATAGTTCTATCTTATAGGCTTGGCATTTATGGAGTGAAGGCTACACATTGGACCTAATGGATGAAACAATTGCTGTTAGCTCTCCGTTGGAGGTAACAAGATGCATCCATGTCGGGCTTCTCTGTGTTCAGGACCATGCCGTGGATAGACCAAACATGTCCAATGTGGTTTTGATGCTAAGCGGCGAATCAGATCTTCCTCGGCCAAGACAGCCTACATTCACTTTCCAAACCGAATTGCCAAATCGTGCTATTCCATCACAGCAAGAAAGCATCTGGTCTGTTAACACCGTCACTAATACAACAGTCGAGGGAAGATGATGATTATCGTTCTTCACTTTTATTTTCCTTTTTCAGCAGACGATTTTGTTCTTATTTTCAACGATATTAGTGTTTGTTCAATTCAAGGATGGCTTTAGTCCGCTCTGTACTGAAGGTTAAATGAACTGCTCCACTTTTGCATGGATCTTTGGGTGTAAAGTAGGCGCTTGGAATATGTACTTTTTTGACATAACACAATCGACTTAGGAATTTGTTCTGATTTCCAGTAGCTAGAACGGTTGGTATCACTATGGAGATCTACCAAGTAATCACCATTGCATCTCATAACCAGTTGCCTTACGAATATCTGATTTTCTGGTTTTCAGATGAAAGATATCATCATTAAAGCTAGACTAAAGTTCCCACATAAGAATCATGAATATTGGCACCACAAAAAGTATTTCCAGCTACAGTATGATTCACAGATACGATTTACCTTCTGCAAATTTTATATGAAGAGTCGTCTATGCCTATGGCAATCAAATTGCTGGCTTGCAGCCATAAATTATGTCTCAGTTATCCAAGAAGAGGAAAGAAAACAGAAGGTGGCAATAAGCTCGAATTGCGGAACAATTCACTTCAGATGAGCTTGTGTCATTGCATTAAAAGAAACATATGGGGAACAAATTTGATCGAAAACGGTTTCGACCCCTCGTACATTCTGTACACTGCAAGGTCAAGTCAAATTGAAACAATGGCCAAGAGAAAGAATGCCGATGTCTACGGGTTTCTCATCCGTAAACAGTTCTCGTCAGAAAGCCACCATTTGACTCGCAATGAGCCTGCTATCGCATACTCAAAACTGAGCTGCCAAACACCAATTTCGTTATCCGATCTCTTGGCTTTCTGGGAATGCACTTGAACGGGGACAGGCATCATCAGCTTCAAAACACAACTAACTTGTTCAATACCATGACCTTTGAAGCTATCTCGAAGAGGCCCTATGACCTCGCACCTACATACAGGCAACACGGGCGTGGCAAAAAGGGTTTCGACGAGAAAAACGACGCTGTGGAACCGTTTGAACGACGTTAGAGAAGCTTAGAAAAGGGTGCACTTAGGCTGATTATGCCTATGTAGCATGATCGCTAACCAGGGATAGTAGGATTCCGCCTGCCGTGTGCGGACATAGTTTTGAAGCTTAGCCTGTTGGCGTCGTCGGCCCAGTCACTGACACATGGCAAACAATACCAGTCCAGTCCAGTCATGGCCTAAATGAATTGTTGCATTGGTACATAGATTTACTCAAACATATATGTCTCGTCGTTTCTATGCACCGCACAAATTGCCATGAAAGGTTTAAGAAAAAATGATACTAATAATTTCCTAACTTTGACACAATATGCAATGTCTTCCTTGAACTTTTAATTTATTCAATGCGGTCCTTATACTATTCCTAAATGTTTAATGTAGTCCCTAAAATCTAGTCCCTCAACGATTTGTAAATCTTCAATGTCATCCTTCGTTACTGTTTCACAAGCTTTCTTAATTGCATTATTCCCCATATTTTAATGTATATTTTCATTTCTATCTATTATCTAAATCAACAAAAAAAATGCGACACTTTTGTTACTTTTTCTTTTGTCTTTATAAATGTTATGATAGTTCCATTTAAGTAAGTTGTAACTTGTGATCTCTACAATAGATAAGTAGAACCTCATATAGAGTAATATGAGGTTGATATTCTTGCTATTTTAGTTTCTTTAAATGGAACTATCGTAACAATTGTAAAGAACAAAAAGGTAAAAAAATATTTAGATAAAGGAAAAAGTCACAAAAAATTTCAAATTATATCTATTGTGACACATTTATCATAAAATTTTTTTTGGTATATTAAAAACCTCAAACGAAGTCAAATGTAGCACATTAATCGTAAACTTACTTGTTTTTTTGTGACATTAAAAATCCAAACTGATATCTACATGACACATTTACCTTCCATCAAGATTCTATCAAATGATTTTTCAGTCAAAACATCGTCATTTTTATTTAACTTAAGTCACGCGAACCCCATGTTAACACTGTTTGCATTCTGGCATTTGTGTTGACAAATTTTTAATAGTGTTCATTGATGGAACCTTAACGGAGGATAAATGTGTCATACATGTGCAAGTTTGGGATTTTTAATGTCGCAGAGAATAGTTTAAGGCAAATGTTTCAGAATGGGTATAGTTTGGGATTTTTCATAATCTTTTCCTTAACATAATGGATTGAAATGAGCCATATATTTAAAAACCCGAACCATATTGTAATTATAGAAACTTGGGAATTGAACATGACTTTGACGGACTGAACATCAAGGAACAGTTCAACGATCACGGTTAACAAATTAGAAGTCTAATGATGGGATTGCATGCATTGCCAAAATTCAGGAACTAATAATATCATTTTCCTAGAGTTTAATAACTATAGTCTTTCTTTTTAGGAAACACCTGAAGAATGCCACAAATACAACTGATGATGGATCAGATTACATTCCAAATAAGGTGAACGGGACAAATCAAGATGAGCTGAAAAGTTGGACAAGAAGGCTGATTGCCCAAAGTGGCATGGCTGCAGTCACTGGCAGCTATGTCATAACATGTAAGAACATCCTAAATATATACATTAAACCAGAGGCCACAATCAACTGAAGTAAAATCACTTCATCTCACTTTATGTTTAGTCAATCGAGAAATTATTGGAAAGTCTCAATCTTTCCCCCCACACGTGAGGAATTATAAAATTCATTGAATTTCAGGCTATGATCGCAAGATATTTGATGAGGAAAATAAGATGAGCTTATAAAATAAATGGCACGATGATCTGTGTGCCCATGCCAATAATTCCTACATCTCTCTCTCTCTCCTATATATATATATATTTAGAAATCTAAAAAGACCATCTGAATTAAAACAAGATTTATTTATTTATTTTACCAAAACTACATCTATTTTCCTTGAAATATCTAGCAATCTTATAATTTTGTCACAGTGTAATTTCTCTACTAATCCTCTGGGCTCTTGCTTTGCCCCTCCCTTTCGCTCCTTGAAACCACTCATGTGGTGGGACCCCCCTATAATTAGTTAGTGCAAAATAATTAAGAAATGACAAAAATGATCCCTGAATTTTGGCTTAACGTATAATATGATCCATAAATTTTTAATTTGTTTAATATAGATCCTGAATTTTACCCTAATGTTCAATATTGCCCCCAAACTTTTTATACATATTCAATATAGTCATTGAACTATATAAGAATATTCGATATAGTCCCTAAAGTATATTTGTTTTTTGTTGGCTTTTTCTCTTTGAATTACTGTTTTTGGCCGTGTATTATGGCATGGCACTAAAAGTCGATGACTGTTCTTGTTAGTCCTGTTTGCTAGATTCAAGAAAGAAGGCAGAACTTGACTGGGGCAAACGATTCCAAATTATTCAAGGGATTGCAAGGGGGCTTCTCTACTGCATCGAGATTCTTGCCTTGGGGTCATATATCGAGATTTAAAAGTGAGCAATATTCTTTTGGATGAAAAAATGAACCCAAAAATTTCAGATTTGGGTTGGCTTGAATGTTTGAGAGCACTCAAGTTTTGGTGAACACTCACAAAATTGTTGGAACACTGTAAGCTCTCTAGTCCTACTTGAATTATCAATCCGTTGAGTAAAACTTTTCAAGCAAACAGAAATGACTGGTCTATCGCGACAAACTTGTCACTTTATGCAAGTTTCATTGTGTCTTCCTTCAATAGAACAAAAGAGTACATAACATGTTCAACTCAACTGCAGTGGCTATATGTCTCCTGAGTGTTGACATCTAAATTTTGCTTAATTATTTAGGATTTTATCACATAAAAATTTAGGATTTTATTTTTAAACCACTAAATAAAAATATTTTCATTAAATTACATGTCATATAGACGTTAGGCACATTTGCATTAATAGGGCCTATTAGGGCGCAAATTTAAAAAAAAATTCGGATCGAGTTCGTCGGCCCATTCTTTTTCCCTCTTCTTTTTATTTTTACGAGGCCCATTGTTTATTTTGCCATCCCTTTTCACTTTCCCACGCGGGCTGACCCTCTTTCCCTCGGCTTGGCCCACGTCTATTTTTCTCCCCCCCTCCCCAGTCAACGTTTCATAATGTACGGGGGGAGGAGCAAATCAAAATAGTGGCAGAACACCACAAATGAGCAGAAGTCAGAGAAGCAGAGGATCGGCCACGGCAGCTAGCGGTGGCAGGAAGCCATGTGCGCTTGCTGTGACCCTTAAAGCCGAGCATGGGAGGAGAGATCTGCAGGAGAAATCAGAGAGAGACAATCGAGAGGGGGAGAAATCGAGAAGTTCCAGAGAGAACAGAGAGAAAGTGAGCAAGAGAGAGTTCGAGAGAGAGAGAACCGAGAGAGATCCGAGGCCAAATGAGCTCCCATCGACCACCGTTGCGCCTCAACCACAGCCGGCGGAGATCCAACGTTTCTCGCGGTAGGTCCCGGCCCGGAGTTTTCGTTGAGTTTTTGTTCGGTTTGATTCGGGGTCGATTTCCCAAGGATCTCGACTCGGAGGAGTGCGAGGCGACTGGACACAATCCGATCTACCACGTTCACCCTCATTCGCCTCCGTCGAGCTGGGTAGGGAGTGCCACAAGCGATCGACTCTCCTTCCTCTGTTCTGGTCCGTGTCCCCTGTTTTTCGGGCTCACTGGCCGGAGGTCGCGGTCATCCGGCTCACGCGAGTTCTGGCCAGTGATGCTCTCCTGCTTGCTCCGGTGTCTTCATGTTGCTCGTGTCAAACACCTCGATCCGTCTTGAGCCTCAATCGAACCAAAAATCTCTTATTTTTGTCGCGTGCTTCAACTGTTTGATGTTATGCATATGTGAAATCCTGTTATTCTCCCTTCGTGTATGATGCGTTCTAGAGTCGCAGAGTCTCTATTTTCGTTTGTGATGTCTCGGGTGCGTCGCTGAGTGTGGGGTGGAGGCATAGTTGACGACTGGTGTCTTGGGTGGCTGTGGAGGCTCGCAATTTGGGCGGTGGTCCAGGCGTGGCTGCGGGAGGAAGTGGAAAGCCGATCCCTCGCCGGGATTTGGCCGGTCCGTGACCAGCTAGTCCCTTGTCGGGGCCTGGGGCGATCTCGGTCGGTTGCTAGTTGCCGTGGCGGTGACGCGGCTGGTTAGTTGGGCACGGGCCCAGCCACATAGCTGAGTTCCCCGGCCACAAAGGCCAAGGCTCGGTGGGTGGCAACTGAGCATGGGCTCGGCTGCCGGACCGGAAACCCTGACTGCGGAGGCTAGGGTCCGGCGGGCAGCAGCTAGCGCTTGGGTGAGTCAGTTCGGACACGCAGGTCGCGAAGGCTAGGGTTTCCGATGAGTCGGGTGGCGGCCTCAAGTCGGGTCAAGTAGTCGGGCGAGCCGGGTAGGGTTTTTGCAAGTCGGGTCGGTGACCGTGAAACGGGTCAGTCGAGCGGGTCAAAACCGGGTGGGGTTTGGCTCTTGGGTTAGTGTTCTAGTTGGCCGAATAAGTTGTGGGCCGGAGTATTTAGGGTTTTTGTGTTTTATTTTCTTGTTGGGCTTTGGGCCGTTGTTTAAAAAAGAAAAAAAAGATTTCGGGCTGGGATTTCGTTTCTTTTTTTTTTAAAAAAAAGGGATTTCGGGCTAGGCCTTTTTCTAAAAAAATTTTGAAAATCAAATCGGGCTCAATAAATGAGCCCAGTTCGATCGAGGACTTGGGCCGACGCACCCAGGTCAGTCCCGATCCGGGTCGACTGTGGAAATCCGACCCGGATCCGTTTCATATAACTTTAATATTATTTTATTATTTTAATATAAAATTTTTTTAAAAAAAATTTAAAAAAAAAGAAAATTTTAAATATATATTTTATCCTGGTCGAATGTGGAGATCCGACCTGGTCTGTTTTATTTTATTATTTTAATATTTAAAAAAATTTCAAAAAAATTAAAATTTTTCAAAAAAAATTTTCAAAAAAAAATTTTTTTTTTCGAAAATTAAAAAATGTTATTTGGGCATTGGAATTGGCTTTTCTTGCCCCTTTTGCATAATTAGTGTCATTTTTTATTACATGTTACTCGATTCATACGCTTTGAATTGCATGTTTAACTTAACTTCGTATATAGTCAATTATGCATGTTAGGTTTATGTGTTAATAGTCGCTTCCCTTGGCTTAGTTAGGAGTGGAATTTTGAGACTCCCGATTAGTGTGAATTCGTTAAGGGGTGAATTGAACAAGATTAGGTACTGAAAGGATATTAGTTGGTCAATTAGTGCAATCAAGTCTCCATACCCATTGAGTCTTTGATTCGTAGAAGTGAAGCATTTCTCCTGTGCTTTACTTAGGTGTCTAATCAACCTATCAAAAACTTATTAGTGGCAACTCCTTAATGAAATTGATTTGCATGATTAACAACTTAAACTTAAGTCGCGAATTAATATGGGTTTGGGAGAGCTCGAGCTAAGTTTAACTTAGTAATTCATTAGCATCATCCCATAGGCGGCGGGGCCGGTTCGGGGAGGTCGCGACAGCTTGGCGACTCCGCTGGGGACTTCTTAGTGGGCTTAGGCTGTTTATCTTGTTCGAATACATCCCTGGCGTGAATGTTTTTGCTATTGACCCCTTGTTTTGCAAGTTTGGGATTTGGGGAATGATTTATTTTTTTCGGATGCTTGAAGCATTGTTTGCTTATAAATTGTTGTGCATGCTTTAGATGTTTTAGCACTGCACGGTTGCACACACAATCATGCAGCCGAACCTAGGCCGCGATAGGATATTTTAGGATGGTGTTAAGAAGTATACAACCTCGAATGCGAGACTGCGATGTAGAGGTTGCCTTTCTTTTCCCCGAAAATTCTTTCTTGGTGTCGTAAGTTTTTATCCTCGTCCACGAGACCGCGTGACTATAGACTATCTCTTTCGATTGAGCTGGAGTTAAGAGGACCTAACACCAACGCAAGACTGCGACGGTCAGATCACCCTTTTAGCTTCACCTTGTTAGACTGTCTAGATAGAAAGCGAGCTTCACTTTTCATGCGTGTGTTTTTGTGTTTGCCATGTTTCTCAATAGAGTAAGCCTTTATCCCTCCTGTTATGCAATTCATTTATTTCCTTTTGTTGGTCCATGGCAAATTAGGTCGGTCATTAGTCTCAATTTATATACAATGGGGAGAACCGATGTATAATTCATTTCCACTCCCAAAAAAGAGCTCATAGCGTGGTGGGACCAGTTGGATCAAGATGGCCAAAGACAGGTCGAGGCATGAATTGGCCGGCTCCTTCCGTTACTCAAGATCAACATTCATTCCGAAGTTATGCAAGCAATACCGCACTTTTGGTGCCCTCAAACATCAACCTTCATATTTGGTGAGTTCGAGCTAATTCCAATCTTGGAAGAATATAGCATTGCCATTGGAATGCCTCTTGGAACCGAGCTTGTCAAGCCACCCATAGGTATAGACCCCATGTCCAAGTTGTCACAATTTTTGAGAGCTAGGACCGAGGTGGTAAGGAAGGTTGTTAAAGTTAATTGTTACACATGCCCATTCTCGTTTTTGGCCGAGTGCTTTTCAAATCAACCGATGGCCAAAAGAGTAGGATTTTCATTTTAGCATTTGTCGGGCTCATCATTTTTCATCATCGTAAGAATGCTATAAACCCTTCAATTGCTTGGGTGGTCAAACACATGTGTGCTGGACTAAACTATATCAACGTGATTTTGGCCTAAACATTTTTGTCCCTTAATCGTTTTAAACAAAATGGAGAAAAAATCATGCGAGCTTCCTAGAAGATTTTGCAAATATGGTTTCTTTCTCACGTAAGGGGATTTGGGCACCTTATGCAATTGTTTCAAATAAATGAGTTTAGGCACTCAATACAGAGGTTTCAGGTCTTAAAAAAGCATTCCCCTGACAAAAAATATTTCCGTTGGATAAATTTCCTAAAAGACCCCGAACACAAGGCATTTTCTATGGCATGCTAAATGGTTCTAGGTTAAGTAAGCTCGCTTCACTCACAAGTTTGCTAACCCAATCCCCCTGCTTGGTCTTTCTAGTGCCACTTCCTATTACCCGCAGCCAATATCGAGCTCTTCAAGAGATGCCTCCACCACTCAAGACGGAGATGTTTTAGGCTCGTTTCATCCGCACGGACTACGATTACTTCGATGAAATCCGTGCCATTGAGATCGCAGGGAGCGAATGCCGTTCTGAAAGAATTGTCGTGCTTAAGAAATTGAATGGGAAAGAAGAAATTCACCATGCCTCCACATTCTACATCCGCAATCATTGAATTTCAACCGTTCTATGACCGCTAGTCCCGGAAGTGACTGACAAGCCCACCTAGAAAGTGCAAATTGAGCATCTTGAAAAGAGGGTGGAAATGGACAAGACTCGCATCTTGAGGTTAACTTAAGAAAACAAGCGGCTCCACAAGGCCGTGAGTTCCTCATTGCATATAAAATGAGTTGCCTCGAGCAATTTGAAATGACAATTTCACTTAATTTGTTATCCTAGTTTCGATGTTTAGAAAATTATGTTCTTTTTATGTTCCAGAAGTTTCATGTACTTCCTTAGTTTTAATGTTTTCGTAATTTCTTTCTTTCTAATTTCGAGACTTAGGAATCATTATGTACCTTCTTTGTTTCGGTGTCAAGGGAATCTCATTTTCTAATTTCAATGTTAAGGAGTTTTCATTTATCATGTCTAAAAACTCAAAAATCTCTATGTTTAGAAAACTTTCTCTCGATGGCATAAAACGCCTAGACCATCGCCATGGGCCAACCTTCCATATGAATTATATGCTCACGTAGGCTCATTTTTCAGGTAATTCCAAATCATCAAATTAAGCTCATTCAACGCATGAAGAGAGGAATTGAGAGACCAAGAGGCTGGAGAAAGAGATCTTCCGGTGATCACGGTGCCCACACTGAGTCTGACAGCCCGCCGACACTCCCTTTCTCCACCAAGGCAAAGCTACAGCTTCAAGGCACTCACCGATTTGGACACGATCGAGGGCCATGCAAATGAATATCGAGGAGTAGAACGCCCGTTTCGCCGCTCTCGATGACAAGATCAATGATCTTGTAGCTCAGCTCACTCAATTCGCCAATGATATGAGGGTCGCATTGGCAACGCCAAATGTTGATCAAGTCGCACCTCAAGATGTTCTCGAACCCGTAGAAGGACTTACGAGAAGGAATGTTACTAAAGAGGCATTGGGTTCTACACCTGTAGTGGTCGAATTAGACTCTATTTCGGAAGCTGTCATTGCCCGTTTGGAGGAAGAACACAATAAAAGGTCCACGAAGATAGAAGAAAAACTCCGTGCGCTACGAGGATATGAAGAGCACATGATCGAGGATTTATCTCCATATGCACAGATGAGCTTTCCAGAGAAGTTCAAGATTCCCGATTTCACTAAGTATGATGAGACTGGAGACCCAAAGATTCACTTGAAGTACTATTTGAACAAAATGACGAGGTATGCTCAGAATGTCCCATTAATGGTTTAAACTTTCCAAGAGAGTCTGACGGGGCTTGCATTGTAATGGTACGTGTTGTCAGAGCTCGAGAAGTTTGAAAAGTGGGAGGAGTTAGCTTAGGCGTTCATCCTGCAATACAAGTATAATACCGAGATAGCCCCCACGAGTGAAGTGTTGACTCAAACTGAAAAGAGAAGAAGTGAGTCCTTCAGAGCCTTCGCTTAAAGATGACGTACTCTCGATGCCCAAGTTCGACCCCCACTCAGTGAAAAGGAGCTATTAGATCACTTTCTCAAAGCCTTGCCTAATGATTTCTATCTAAAGTTGGTGGGTTCTTGATGCTTAATCTTCTCTTAGCTGGTAGATATCGGAGAGAGGATAGAGGGGGCCATCCATGATGGTAGATTGAACGAAGGGACTAGTCGGAAGGTCCCGAATAGAAAAGAAAAGGATGTGGAGATCGCATATGTACAAGCGCTAGTTACAACAAATCCCCTAGCCTCTCAAGACCCCTTTGTGTTTCGAGAAAATGCATATCAGAATCATGAATTTAAGAGGAGAGCACCAAGGCAGTTCACTCTCTTACCTAGGCCGTTATCCAAGTTGTTGCCCATGCTGTTGAGAAGGGAGATGATAGCTAAAGAAATGCCACGGAATAATCCTCCAAGAGTCCCTGGGTTCGATTTTTCAAAGTCCTATGAGTTCCATAGAGGCAAAAAAGGGGTATGATGTGGACAACTACTTCACTCTTAAGATCAAGGTTTAGAATCTGCTCGACAAAAGCATTTTATCCTTTAAGGATCCAACCCCTAATATTTAGCAAAACCCGTTGCCTAATCATGCTAAGAATGTCAATGTGTTTATTAAGAAGGGTGGTGAGAGTAAACAGACCTTTAATGTGGATGTTCATGGACTCTATAAATTACTAGCGTCAGCTAGACACTTTGAATATGGGGAGGATATTTCGATGGAAGAAAAATTGAAATGCATCGCTCGAATAGTGGACATGGGAGTAATCTATAGTATGAAGGAAGGTAATGTGACGACCATGACGGCTGTTGTTGAGAAGGAGTCAGAGGGCACACCTGCTGAGCGTATAGAAACTAACGAACCAACTAATGAGGGTGTATCAGAAAGTCTAATCGTGACCGATAATGAAGGAAAGAATTCGTGTGATGATCTTGGGTCTCAAGTGAGTTACGTGGATTGGAATCGTGAGTTTTTTTTTTTTTGGTTAAGATTGGAATCGTGAGTTCATAAAGCTTGCTCACAAGAATACGGAAGTGGTTGACACATTGGGTCAACTTAGCGGCAAATTCGACTATCATGTGAAGTATTCACCGCCATCCAATTTCTTTATTGATCCCAAGGATGTTGTTCCTAATGGGTGGAGAGGTATGGACGACCCACTTGAGCCTAACGACGAAATGGTTGGCATGAATACTCCTGTGGTGATTGATTTTTCTGTCGAGGAAGATTTATGGATGCCGGACAAGGGAGATGGCGAGCATGTAGTTGTCAATCTTATGGTCGAGGAGTTCGCTACCCTAGAGATCGATGATTGCATCATGGAGCCAATCGTGATTGAGCTTCCGCCTGAGGATGAAGAGGACATAATAATAAAGAAAATCCCGAGTTACAATCCCAAGGCAGTTCCTTGGAGTTATAAGACGGAAGAGATTGACGCAATCACACATTCAGGCTGTTGCTATGCACCTGCTGGGGTAGTCGAGAAGAAAATCGTCTTAGATGAAGAAGCGAAGCAGTTCTAGGCAATTGTCAAGACAAGCGAATTAAAAATCGTGAAACAGTTGAGAAAGATGCTTGCCCAGATCTCTCTTTTGAATCTCTTTAAATCATCTGAAAAGCATAAAAATGCACTACTGAAAGTCCTTAATAAAGTGCATGTGTCGGAGGATATTGATGATAGTCAGCTAGGAGAGTTCGTTGGGTCTGTTTTATTGAAAGATCAAATCTCGTTTGCCGATGAAGACTTCCCTGTTGAAGGTCACAACCAAACCAAGGCGCTGCTTATCTCGGTAAAGTGTCGTGATAGGATGGTGGCAAGAGTACTGATTGACAATGGATTGGCATTAACATTTGTCCACTTGCCACCCTTTGTCGTTTGGGGGTGAATGAAGAAAAAATGCTGGTATCTAAATATACCGTTCATGCTTTTGACGGTATGAAGAAGGAAGTAATCAGTGAGGTTGAACTTGAACTGCTAATTAGTCCTCTCCTTTTTCTGGTCAGCTTACAAGTCTTGGATATTCCTAGTGCCTTTAATTTTCTACCAGGACAACTTTGGATACATATCGCCAGAGCTGTACCCTCGAGCCTGCACCAAAAGGTCAAATTCATCGTGGATAGGAAGCTGGTAACTATTCATGGAGAAACTGACTTTAAGGTCTTTCACGGCACTGCAATCCCATACGTAGAGCCCGAGAACAAGACTGAATTAAGTGATCAAACTTTGGAGTTAGTCTCGATGGTCCATGTGCCCATTGGGACCATCATGTGAGACCTAGAAGTGGCTAAGCCTTCAATCATGTCGAGCAAGGTATTGCTCGAAATGGTCATGTCCCCGGAACCGGCCTAGGATTACATGGACAAGGTATTAAAGAACCCCTTCAGGTCTCCAAGTGGCACAAAAGAACAAGCTTGGGTTATCATGGGGGCAATTCTGGTGACTGAGATAATCATGGAGGACGAGGCAGTGTCAGAGGTTGAGGTCAGCATGCGGGCCATAGTGGTCATAGAGGCCATACTAATTATGGTGGCCAAGGAAACAATAAAGACCATGGTGACTACGGAGGCCTAGCTAATCATGGAAGTTACGAAGGTCGGGAGAGTTTATTTGGGTTAAAAGAAGGTCGGAAGAGCTTACTTTTTCCGGAGTTGAAGAAAATCTTCCCGGATCCACCCAAGCTACTATAGGAAGAGGAGGCCATTCTTGGTCTCGTTGATCTATTCAAGGGGGAGTTTGCTTGTGCCATCACAGAAATGGAGAGGCCGAGCCTTCTATTGCCACCGCCAACCCTTTTGAGTAGGGATGCTACTTTTCTTTCCCGTTTTGTCTTGTTTTGAGTCTATATTCATCCCTTTCATGGGAAATCTATTTAGGTATGGGTGTTGTTTATCTTTGTAATCAAAGTCCTAGACTGCGAGCCATCGATCCAAGACCTCGAGTCATGTAAACGGCCTCATCTTATTAATGAAATCATGATCATGTGTTTATTAAGGACATGTAGAAGTACCTAAACTAGACTGATGATGATGCTTTGAGGCCTGGACTTCCGCACGCTTCATAGTTTCCAAAATCATTTGCGAATAGGAACGTCTAAGGATATGAGGACGGATCCCTCATTTTCAAAAACTCCTTCAAAATGATTTCAAAACACATGCTACATCATTAGTTACAATAACATTTGCTAATTTAATTACTAACCTTCTTTGTGGTATCTCAGGCATAACATTTCACATAATCATGATAGGTGCATATGTGAATCGGATTTGCTGGACAAAAATCCCTCTAGGACCGATGATGACAAGGATGACTGTGATCAGAGAAGCATCGAACAAGATTGGATTCGGCATGAGGAATCTAAGCCGTTGACCGCAGAGCCTACAATCGCAATAAATATGAGCGACTCAGAGAATGTTAGAGAAATCAAGATTAGAGCTGGCCTTTCTGAAATCAAGGCTAGAAGGATGATCGACTTTTTAAAGGAATATCAAGTTGTATTCGCATGGTCATATGCAGATATGCCGAGGTTAGATAGAGAAATTGTATAGCATGTTCTACCAACTGATCTGAGTGTCCCGCCAAAGAAACAAAGACTCAGAAGAACAAAGCCCGAATTATCCAAGAAAATCGAAGAAAAAGTCATGAAGTTGTTGAAAATGGGCTTCATAGAAGTGTTGCACTATTCAGATTGGATCTCCAATGTGGTCCCTGTTATGAAAAAGGATGGTCGGGTCATGGTTTGTATTAACTACCGCGATCTGAATCAAGCAAGTCCAAAAGATGACTTCTCATTGTCTCACATCGATGTGTTGGTCGACAGCACTGCGGGATTCGAGTTATTCTCTTTTATGGATGGGTTTTCTGGCTACAATCAAATTCGGATGAAAGAAAAAGATAAAAGTAAGGCATCCTTCATTACCCCATGGGGGACCTTTTGTTGTAAGGTAATGCCTTTCAGCTTGAAGAACGCCAGGGCAACGTATCAAAGAGCAATGATCACCCTGTTCCATGATATGATGCATAAGGAGGTGGAGGTCTACGTAGATGACATGATTGTCAAATCCAAACATGGAGAGGACCACATTGAGACATTGCGGAAATTGTTCGACCGACTCCGAAAGTTCAAGTTAAGACTTAATCCAACCAAATGTATGTTTGGGGCAGAGTCTAGGAAGCTACTGGGATTCATGGTCAGTAGTCGAGGCATCGAAATTGACATGTCGAAGGTTGAGGCCATTTGTGATTTAAAACCTCCTTCAACTGTCAAAGAGGTTCGAAGTTTGTTAGGAAGACTGAACTATGTGGCAAGATTTATTTCTCAATTATCTGAGACGGCTAAAACTTTATTCAAGCTCCTGAAAAAGAACTCCAAAGTCAAATGGGATGCCGACTGTCAAAAGGCCTTTGAGGAAATAAAATGATACCTTTCTCATCTGCCGGTTCTGGTGCCACCAATCCCTAGAATGCCATTGATACTCTACTTGACTATTCATGATGAATTGTTAGGAGCCTTGCTCGCTCAAAGGAGACCAAGTGATGACAAAGAATGCGCGATAAATCATCTCAGTAAGAAGTTTACTTCATCCAAAATAAATTATTCCGGAGTTGAAAAAACGTGTGCGGCTTTGGTGTGGGTTCTATACCGCTTACGTCAATACACACTCCATCATCGAATTCTGCTTGTAACTGAGAATGACCCCATTAAATACTTGCTGGAAAAACCTGCGCTGGTCGAAAAGTTAGCAAAGTGGCAAGTTCTGATGTCCGAATTCGACATCCACAACATGGCACAGAAATCCATCAAGAAAAGAGCCATAGCTGACATACTGGCAGAAAACGTCGAAAGGCAGGAAGACCATGATCAGTCAGACCCCATAGAAGGGCGCATTTCAGAAATAGTGAGTGATAAGTGGACTATGTACTTCGACGGCGTCGTTAACTTGGCTGATTCTGGAACTAGGGCAGTCCTTATCTCCTTGACTGGTCAACATCATCCTGTGGCAGCTAAGTTGGTGTTTCCTTGTACCAGCAATATCTCATAATACAAGGCTTGCATACTTGGATTGCAATTAGTTGTCGACATGAACGTTAGGAAGCTGTAGGTCTACGGTGATTCCGCCCTCATCATTCTTCAGACAGAGGGTCGATGGCGAACCCGTGATCCCAAGTTGATCATTTATCATGAGTTCCTTGAGGAGTTAATAAAGGAGTTTGAGGAGATTTCTTTTGAGTATCTACCCCGATCACAGAATCAGTTCGCCGACGCCCTAGCCACTCTATCGTCAATGTTACAAGTCATGGAAGGGTTAGACATCGAGCCACTAAAAATTGAAATACTGACATGCCCGGCTTACTATTCGGTAGTTGCAGATGAACCTGATGAGAAGCCGTGGTATCACGACATCACGAACTACCTTCAAAGGGGTGAATACCCTCATGGAAGCGAACTGGCGGATCAGAAATACATAAAGAAGCTAGCGTCAAAATTCTTCACAAGTGGCGATGTTCTTTATAAGAGGTCTTTTGACTCAATTTTGTTGAAATGTGTTGATGCCAAAGAAGCTAATCGGTTGATGAGAGAAATACATGAAGGAGAATGCGGTCCGTACATGAACAATCATCTTTTGGCAAGAAAAATCATGAGACTAGGTTATTTCTGGATGGCTATGGAGGCTGACTGTATTCAGCATATTCGTTATTGCCATCGGTGCCAAATCTATGCAGATAAAATTAACGTGCCGCCAAATGAATTGCGTCAAATGTCTGAGCCATGGCCCTTCTCAATGTGGGGAGTCAACATGATTGGGCCAATTAACCCTAAGGCTTTCAATGGACATCGCTTCATCTTGACAGCCATTGATTATTTCACCAAGTGGATCGAAGCGAACTTATATGCTAATGTCACTGCTAAAAATGTGGCCAAGTTTATTCGCTGTGACATCATCGCTCGATATGGAGTCCCAGAGGCGATTATTATTGATAATGACTCGAATCTGAACGACAAGGTGGTGGATGGCTTACTTGATGAGTTTCATATTCGTCACCTGAACTCTTCACCTTACCGCCCGCAAATGAATGGAGCTGTGGAGGTAGCCAATAAGATCATAAAGAAGATCCTGTCAAAGACTGCTAATAATTATCGAGATTGGCATGAACGGTTGCCTTATGCATTGATGGCATACCGAACTTCGATTCGCACTTCAACAGGGGTGACCCCTTTCTCGCTCATCTATAGTATGGAAGCGGTCTTGCCCGTGGAAGTCGAGATCCCTTCATTAAGGATTCTCTCACAAGCTAAGCTCTCTGAGAAAGAGTGGACTCAACAGAGATGCGATCAATTGAACATGATCGATGAGAAGAGGCTAAAGGCTCTATACCATGGTCAATGCTACCAAAAGTGAGTTGCAAAGTCCTTCAATCGCAAAGTCCGGCCTCGACATTTTGAAGCCGGAGATCTCGTGCTAGGAAAGTGTTATCCCTCACACCGAAATTAGGTGGAAAGTTCGCCCCAAATTATGATGGTCCATATGTTGTTAGAAAGGTTCTACCTGGGGTGCTTTAATTCTTGTAGAAATGGATGGCCAAGAGTTGCCAAAGCCTGTAAACGCCGATTCGGTGAAAAAATATTTTCCTTGAATGAAATCCAAGGCCCAAGAGCCATTTTCGATGCAATCTGAATCACTGTAGGATATTCACATCATGCATATCATGCATACATGCACACATGTTTAATTTGCAGGTCCTAAATAATCCACAAATTGATCCACAAAAGACTAAACTGTCTTGGCAAGCATCCAACAAGCCAAATGCGAAGGAGAAAGTTGTCAAGTTACTAAGCCGCAGGTAAGTACCATTTTTCTTAATGCCAAAAGAAGGTTGAACGGAAAATTTGCTTTAAAAAAAAAGCAAGCACGAAAGTTGAAACTGTGAAAATAAACTTTTCCACAAAAATTTTGAATATCATCATCGTCCAAAGTTGTCTCGATGTTTGATGGAACATTCATTTTGAATCAAAATTCCCTGTGAGGATTAACCAATTTAGGTGATCTTGGCAAAACGAGAGGAAATATGTTAATTATGCCAAGCGAGAAGCACTTAAAATGGAGGAAGGCGAACCATTTCCAAACACGTCCTATAGACACTTTGTGAGTTGAGTGCAAAAATCGTGCTTAGGGACGAGAGATTCATTCACAAATAGTACATGAATCAGAATGAAAAGAGACATTTCTTTCATCAATTCTACACACTATAGATAATCATAGTTAAGCCCCTTCGAGCCTTCACATGTGAAGAATTTCTACAAAATACTCCTATCAAAAACCACCCCACAATGGGGCAGGATTGGAGGTTTTGGTTGACATTCTTCGAAGGAAAAGATGACAAAGATCTCTTTGCTCTTACTTGCATTAATCTTTTGTGGTAACTTCAAACGAGTC
The DNA here is from genome assembly GCA_031216185.1 of Syzygium aqueum. NCBI lineage: Eukaryota > Viridiplantae > Streptophyta > Magnoliopsida > Myrtales > Myrtaceae > Syzygium > Syzygium aqueum. Next base: position 21,817,791 of record CM062237.1, on the reverse strand, counting down.
CTTATGGAAGCTCGAAGAGTCCCAAAATGAAGAAGAGCATTTCTTCATCTACCCAAACACTCATACCCTTTGTTTAGCCAAGTTGGGCATGAACATTCATTTCGAAAACCCGAGTGGCGGTTATTTCCTCACACTAGGGCAAGGCACATGATTTTCCGAAGCAATTGAAGCTCGTGCGACATGTAAAAAAAATTGAAAGTCCTGAGAGCTTAAGAGGGTCACACAAGCAAAAGAAAGCTAGAGGTATGAAAAAGCAGTGTGCCTGGTAAAAGTAAAGCCAATGTCCGAAAAAAAAATCATTGCAAAAGTGAAAGCCATCAGAAGAGGAGCAACACTCTTACATTGAAGTGATTTGCCGATTGACTCCCGAGATGAGTTAAGGAGTCATGTGCCTTTTGGAAAGATGAGATGATATGATAATTATGCCTTGATAATTAGTAGCCCTTAAATCTTTTCTGAAAAAACAACTCAAGCCTTTTCGAGCCTTTACCTAAACCAATGTTATAACCCTTTCAAAAGTCTCTTCTGATTGGGACAGTTCGGACGAAAATTTGGACTTCCAAAGAAGCTGCCGCTTGAAGAAGTAGGGGCAAGGTTGTCTTATCTCATCTTAAGGTTCTTAACTTGTAAGCCTGGTGAAGATGCCAATCCATAATTATTTCATTTCTTGGCTAATAGTGCTAATCCATTGTTAAAACCAGGACCAAACCTGCTTTATAGTTCTGAAAAGACCTCTCCGATTGGTCAATGTGTACTTATGCAAATGATTCTCGAAGCCTTCGACATTGGTAATGCGAGGTACATCAGAAGTCAGACTATCTCCCGCGTCAATGGATGGGAGCGAACAATCTTCTTCGAGAACTTGCGAGAAGCCCTTTCTAACTAACGAACTCTTGTTTGGCATATTTGACGAACCCTTTTTATGAGTCAAGGGCTTTCTTACAAAGATTTATCTCCTAAGAGAATTTGATGATTAATGACATTTCTTAAGCCCAATGGCAATTTTGTGATATTGAATGATACTGAATGTTTTCTAAACAATTGAAACTAGTTTGATTTGCTCACGCAATCAACACTTTGTCAGTGATGTTATTCTTTTGATAGTTGTCGCGACCCTAAAAAAAATTTGATCATTTTCTCGGGCTAATGGATTATTAAGATTGAACTTAATTCGGACCCTCCCAAGTCCTACCAATTCGCAACTTAGGGTTTAAGTCTTTAACATGCAAATATTTTCATGCTTGGAGTCGTCACTAATCAATTTATGGTAGGCTGATTAGAAACCTAAATAAAACATAGGGAGATATGTTTTATTCCTACCAACCAGAGATTCTAAGCCCGGGGACTTGATTACGCTAGATCTAGTCTAACGCCCTTTCGGTACCTTTTCATTTCAAAAATATTTTGGCAGGCAGTTTGGATCCATTTTAACTTAGCCACTAACATGTGAGGTGTTCATGCGGGTGCGCAAACCACCAATTTAACACCCAGAAATCAAAGCATTAAATAAATTACAAACTTAAGAGAACAACTTACCTCGAACCAACGCAAGCGTATGCATTGTTAGCGAAAATCATACAGACAACCCTAATATGATTTCTGGTTAACAAAGCAATTCACTCAATTTCCTTTTTTTTTTTATTTTCTCTTTATTTAAATGAAAGCTAGTCTACATGCAATGACGCGCAAAAATGACACGTGAATTAATGCAACCTAGCATGCAAACTATATGACACGCGACGACGTGACCTAATTCTAATGATGTGCAATGACATATTTTTTTGGTATTTTCTCATTGAAATTCGGAATTAAATGAAATTCGGAATTAATGAAAATGCCTAAAATAACATGCAATCTAATGATCTCTATTTTTGGTATTTTCTGTTTAAAATTCGAAATTCAAAAATACCTAAATTAACATGTAATCTATGACGACTTAATCTACCCTAGCATGTTTTCTTTTTTGGATTTTTGGCAAAATTCGAAATTATAAATTACTTAAATTAAAATGCAATCTATTCTAATTTATTCTATCCTAGGATGATCTTTTTTTTGGGATTTTCTTAAAAAAATTCGGAATTAAAAGATAATATGAACAATCCGTTAGGATTCGAAATAATACCTAATTTAAATTAGGAAACATGCCACGTTAAGTCCTAATTTAAATTAGATATTTATCTTATCCTTCGGGATATATTCAAAAATCCTAGACATGCAAAATTCTAATTTAAATCTCAAAACAGAAATTTTTTTTTGGGTTTTCTTTTTATTTGAAAAGGAAAACAATCAAAACAAGGATAACAATCAAACTCAAATCAACCACGCAATCCGCCAAATTCGTTTCAAACTCGGATTAGGCACAAAAATCAAATTATCGGTCATATCTAAAGGGTTATAGATATTAACGGATAATTGATCATTCGAATTTGGAAAGCTAGTGAAATTTATCATCGTATCTAAGTGATTATAGATAGGATGATAATTTCCCGTATCGCCGCGTATCGGACTTTAGGGTTAAAGTCGGATAGACGTCCAGATACGTTGCTAAATTAGGAAATTTTCCTAATTTGAATATTTTCAAATATCGCGGATATATCAAGCATTATCCTAAAGACATCAAATTACCGACGTGATATTCATGCAATATTCAAACCATCCAGACTAGGAAATTAAACATTCTAAAAATTATGGGATAATGACAATTACCTAATTTGCAGATAACCTTCCGAAATTCGAATTCGGTTCGGGATTGGGATTGGCTTGCGGATCGGATTGCGATGACGGCGACGACGATCGCCAAGAACGGACCACCGGTAGACTCACGGCACCGGCGTTGGGAACGGTCCAGCGCGACGGCGTTAGTAGCGAGAAACTCTGATACAACTTCGGTGGACAGCCCGACGTTAATGCTGTGGGCGCTATGGGGACTTGCCGAGAGACCTGCAAAGGAAGATGTCCGCGTTGCTGTGGCTTCGTGGAGGACCTGCTGGGCTGTTGCTGCTTTGAGGATTGGTCAGCGCCGGATGAAGCAGGCTTCGTACAGAACGCCACCAAGAGGAACAGCGGCGTTGGCTTCGTGAAGGACTGATCACGTTTGGACGTGAAGGGCTGTTCACGTGTTGATTTTTCCTTGGCTTCTGTTGACTGACGCCTCCTTTCTTTCTCACCTTTTGTGGCCGTGAATTGTCAAGGCTTGCATGGCGAGGAGCAGGCGAGTTCCTCGTTGAAGCGGACGAAGGACCCCCGAAAAGAAAGTCATCACCTTCCCTTTTGTTGACTCCTACTTTCTGACCTTTCCTTGTTTTTTGTTTCCTCTGCAGGTCTTCAGGTCTTGGTGGAGAACGTGAAGAATTTTCACGTGAAGACCAGCCCCCCTCTGTTCTTTTTTTTTCTTGTTTTTTTCTCTCTGCGAATGTTGTCAGCAGCCCCCCGAAAGACCACCACCTTCTGACTTCCTTGACTCTCTGTGGGCGTGTGTGTGGCCTCCTATATATTTTGCATGCCCATCTTGTCTTCGAGGGAAAGATCACTCACGGCCAAGTGTGCTGTCAGCAAGATATGGCAACGGTGGGCGCCAAAGGGTGGTGGGGCAGCAGCCACAGCCGAGGAAGGCACGACCAGGAGGAAGACCGCCGGTCTCTCTCTCTCCCACGTATCAATTTTGCGGCCTCCGACTTCTCCGAAAATTCTCTCGTCTAAATTTCTGATCTGAATTCTCTCTGCTGTCCCCTATTTCTGACCTAATATTATGCTTATATAGCACTAATCTAGGTCAACTTAGATGGGCTCTAGTCCTAGTGGGTCTAAACTTGGGCTTAGGCTCTAATTAACATAAATGGGCTGAACTAACTTGGGCTAAATTAATTAAATTCAACAAACTAAATCAAGCCCAAATTAAAAATACTCGAGCCCGCGTGACGTGAAATTCCCGACCCTCGCATTCCCGAGCGAACCGAGTTTTGTTCAAAGAAATTTAAGCTCGCTCGCCAACGCCGATTTGATGCAAAATGCAATTAACCTAAACTATATATTATGCAAAAATTAAATATTTTTTGTTTAGGGGTTAAAAAGTAATCCCTAATTTTCTATGCAAATTACACTAAATGATTGTCAAAATTTAGGTGTCAACAATAGTGTCATTCATGACGTCTGAATGATATCAATCTCTCATGGTATGCTTTTCCTACCAGGGCATCTGTTGCTACATATTTCGTTAGATGTACAGTGGCCATTTCAGAATCCTCTTGATTGATAGGTTTACAACCTCATAATTGCCTAGTGAGCTTTCGCAGCCTGGAGCTCCCCCATCGACCTGGCGAGCTTTCACAGCCTAGAGTCTGTCTTTTTCTTACTTGGTGAGCTTTTGCAACCCAGAGTTTATCTTTTTCTTGCTCAATGAGCTTTTGCAGCCCGAAACATCTCATTGACCTGGCGAGCTTTCGCAGCCTACAATCTTTCTCTTTCCTTGTCTAGTGAGCTTTCGCAGCTCGGAACACCCCATTGACTCGGCGAGTTTTCTCAATCCAGAGTTTGTCTTTTCCTTATCCGGTGAGCTTTCGCAACCCGGAGGACCCCCATCGACCTGGCGAGCTTTCACAGCCCAGAGTTTCATTCTTTACATAACAAGACTTTATGTAGCCAAAAACTCGTTCTTACATGATATGGTTTCCTTTTCATTCAATCACAAGCCCGTTAATCATCTCTCATTCATCTTCCCATGCCTTCTATGAAAAAAATTTAAATGTCTCTTATCTTTGAGAGGAACCTCTTCAAGCTCTCTTTAAAAAAGGGACAGCTGTTGACATTTAAATTTTACTTAATCATTTAGGGTTTTATCGTATAAAAATTTAAGGTTTAATTTTTAAACTGCTAAATAAAAAATATTTTCATTAAATTACATGGCATATAGACATTAAGTGCATTTGGATTAGTAGGGCCTATTAGGACACAAATTTAAAAAAAAAAAAATTCGGACCGGGTTCAATAGCCCATTCTTTTTCCCTCTTATTTTTATTTTTACAAGGCCCATTGTTTATTTTCCCTTCCCTTTTCACTTTCCTACGTGGGCCGGCCCTCTTTCCCTCGGCTCAGCCCGCGTCTATTTTTCTCCCCCCTCCCCAGTCAATGTTTCAGAATGTACATGGGGAGGAGCAGATCAGAATAGTGACAAAACGCTACAAATGAGCATAAGCCAGAGAAGCAAAGGGGAGAGGGCAGACCGGCATGATCCGCGGGTCAGGATTGGACCGGCCACGCAGTTGGCGGTGGCAGGAAGCCATGCGCGCTTGCCGTGGCCCTTAAAGCCGAGCACGGGAGGAGAGATCTGCAAAAAAAATCGGAGAGAGGCATACCGAGAGGGGGAGAAATCAGGAAGTTCTAGAGAGAACAGAGAGAGAGCGAACAAGAGAGAGTTAGAGAGAGAGAGAACCAAGAGAGATCCGAAGCCAAACGGGCTCTCATCAACCACCGTCGCACCTCAACCGCGGCCGGCAGAGCTCCAACGTTTCTCACGATAGGTCGCAGCTCGGAGTTTTCGTTGAATTTTTGTTCGGTTTGATTCGGGGTCGATTTCCTGAGGATCTCGGCTCGAAGGAGTGCGAGGCGACCAAACACAATCTGATCTACCACGTTCGCCCTCATTCGCCTCCGCCGAGCCAGGTAGGGAGCGCCGCAGGCAGTCGACTCTCCTTCCTCTGTTCTGGTCCGTGTCCCCCTTTTTTCGGGCTCATTGGCCGGAGCTTATGGTCATCCGGCTCGCGCGAGTTTTGGCCAATGACGCTCTCCTACTTGCTCCGATGTCTTCATGTTACTCGTGTCAAACACCTTGGTCCGTCTTGAGCCTCGATCAAACCAAAAATCTCTTGTTTTTGTCGCATGCTCCAACCGTTTGATGTTATGCATATGTGAAATCCTATTATTCTCCCTTCGTGTATGATGCGTTCTAGAGTCGCAGAGTCTCTATTTTCGTTTGTGGTGTCTCGGGTGCGTCGCTGAGTGTGGGGTGGAGCCATTGTCGTCGACTGGTATCTCGGGTGGCTGTGGAGGCTCGCGGTTTGGGCTGTGGTCCAGGCGTGGCCGCGGGAGGAAGTGGAAAGCCAATCCCTCGCCGGGATTTGGCTAGTTCGTGACCGGCTAGTCCCTTGTCGCGCTTGGGGCGGTCTCGGTCGATCATTGGTCGTCGTGGAGGAGACGTGGCTGGTCAAGTGGGCACGAGCCCGACCGCGCAGCTGAGTTCCCCGGCCACGAATGCCAAGGCAAGCTCGGCGGGTGGCGACCAAGCATGGGCTTGGCCGCCGGACCGGAAACCTGACCGTGGAGGCCAGGGTCCGGCGGGCGGCGACCAACGTTTGGGCAAGTCGGTTCAGACGCGCGGGTCACGAAGGCTATGGGTTTCCGGTGAGTCAAGTGGCGGCTGCAAGTCGGGTCAGGCAATCAGGTGAGCCGGGTAGGGTTTTCGCGAGTCGGGTCAACGGCCGCAAAACGGGTAGGTTGAACGGGTCGAAACTGGGTAGGGTTTGGCTCTTAGGTTAGTGTTCTAGTGGGTCGAATAGGTTGTGGGCTAGAGTATTTAGGGTTTTAGTGTTTTATTTTCTTGTTGGGCTTTGGGTCCTTATTTAAAAAAAAAAAGATTTCGGGCTAGGCCTTTTTTGTTTCTTTAAAAAAAAAAAAGGATTTCAGGCTGGGCCTTTTTCTAAAAAAATTTTGAAAATCAGACCGGGCTCAATAAATGAGCCCGGTTCAATCGGGGACCCGAGCCGATGTGCCCGGGTCAGTCCCGATCCGAGTCGAATGTGGAAATCTAATTCGGATCCGTTTCATATAACTTTAATATTATTTTATTATTTTAATATAATTTTTTTTAAAAAAATAAAAACAAAATAAAATTTTAAATATATATTTTATCCGAGTCAGATGTGGAGATCTGACCTAGTCTGTTTTATTTTATTAAAAAAATTTCAAAAAAATTAAAAAAAATTAATTAAAATTTAAAAAAATTCTGAAAATTAAAAAATGTTATTTGGGCTTTGGAATTGGCTTTTCTTGCCCCTTTTGCATGATTAGTGTCATTTTTTATTACATGTTGCTCGGTTCATACGTTTCAAATTGTGTGTTTAACTTAACTTCGCATAAAGTCGATCATGCATGTTAGGTTTAGATGTTAATTGTTGCTTCCCTTGGCTTAGTTAGGAGTAGAATTTTGAGACTCCCGATTAGTGTGAATTCGTTAAGTGGTGAATTGAACAAGATTAGGTACCGAAAGGGCACTAGTTAGTTAATTAATGTAATCAAGTCCCCATACCCATTGAGTTTCTGATTCGTAGAAGTGAAGCATTTTTTCCGTGTTTTACTTGGGTGTTTAATCATCCTACCAAAAACTGATTAGTGGTGACTCCTAAATGAAATTGATTTGTATGATTAACAACTTAAACTTAAATCGCGAATTGGTATAGACTTGGGAGAGCTCGAGTTAGGTTTAACTTAGTAATCCATTAGCATCATCTCTTAAGCGGCGGAGCCGGTTCGGGGAGGTCACGACACTGAGTATGCCATGGGCGGAATGTTTTCGAAGAGATCCGATGTCTATAGCTTTGGGGTCTTGCTACCGGAGATCGTTAGTGGCAAAAAGAACATGGCCTTGTGTGACCAGGGACGATATCTCAATCTCCTTTCCTACGTAAGTGCCAAATTCCAACGTTATTCCATAGTGTAAGTTCGCTGCGATTTTATGACGCAGTTTTCTCTTATAGGCATGGCAATTATGGAGTGAAGGCTACGCATTGGACCTAATGGATGAAACAATTGCCATTAGCTCTCCGATGGAGGTAACAAGATGCATCCATGTTGGGCTTCTCTGTGTTCAGGACCATGCCATAGATAGACCAGACATGTCTGATGTGGTTCTGATGCTAAGCGGCGAATCGGATCTTCCTCAGCCAAGACAGCCTGCATTCACTTTGCAAACCGAAATGCCAAATCGTGCTATCCCATCAAAGCAAGAAGGCATCTGGTCTGTTAACACTGTCACTAATACAATGGTCGAAGGAAGATGACCATTATCTTTCTTCACTTTGACGATTATCTTTCTTCACTTTTCTTTTCCTTTTTCAACAGACGATTTTGTTGTTATTTTCTAAAATATTAGTGTTTGTTCATTTCAAGGATGGCTTTAGTCCGCTCTGTACAAAAGGGTGAATGAACTGCTCCACTTTAGGCGCTTAGAATATATACTTTTTTTACATAACACGATCGACGTAAGAATTTGTTCTGATTTACAAAAGCCACAACGGTTGGTATCAGTAAGGAGAATTACCAAGTAATCACCTTCACGTCTCATCACCAGTTGCCTTAAGAAGATCTGATTTTCTGGTTTTTTAAGATGAAAGATATCATCATTAAAGCTAGACTAAAGTTCCCACGTAATAATATTCCTGCTTCGATTCTTAAGCCTTCTTTTGTATTTAATCTCTTGAAAGAAAAAATAGGGTCATTCAAAGGCATTTGACAAAGTCCAACCAAACACATCCTTAGTCCATTCGAAGGACCTTAACTTTGTGTTGTGTGGTTCAACGTAAGTCAATCTCGCGATGGGAAAATTTGTCCTCACCATAAGATGTTGTGGCCCTAGTGGGTTAGTCATTGATCTCACTGACGAAACATTTAAATGAATATATTTGCATGTGATTGATGTGGAACTTTAGATGTCACCTAAACTTGCGCAATATATTCAACTTTTTGATACTTAGGTTGCAGATGATCCACGAATCATATTGCTGGAGGTTCTTGGACTTGTGTACATGGTTTGACAATTTGTTATGAGGTTCTCGATCAGTGGATAGCTAGTCAAGATTGACGGTAAAGTAATTGATGTATTTTAATCATAACCTATATTACTTTCTTGAGAATCATAGTGAGATTGTGTCCATGATAACATGTCTAATTAGAATAGGCAATGCCCGACACAACTCATTTACACAATGTTAGCCCGTCAAATGATGGGATAATTGTCCAACAAGTTCTAATCCTATTGTACAATGACCAATTCAGTCATGAACCTTTTAGTTGTCTCAATTTAGTCCTAAATCTAGTTCCAACCAATTTTAATAAGAAATCGCTGACATGGATACCGGCTGACCTTTGTGACATGGCCAACACTGATGTGGTTGATTTTTGGAATTTTTAAAATTTTGATGAATTTTCTTATTTTTTTGAGAAAATGACACAAAAAGTCCTTAAACTTTGACTCAATGTGTAATTTGGTCCCTAAACTTTTAATTTATTCAATGCAGTTTCTAAACTTTAACCCAATATTCAATGTGGTCCCTGAACTTTTGGTACATGTTCAATATAATCCCTGAACTTTATAAAACCGTTCAATGTAGTCCTTTCATTAATTCAAGTTTAGGAACTATATTATACATTTTTATATAGTTCAGTGACTAAATTAAACATGTACCAAAAATTCAGGAACCTCACTAAATAAATTAAAAGTTTAAGGATCACATTGAACATTAAGCTAAAATTCAGGGATTACATTGAATAAATTAAAAATTCAGAGATCAAATTGTATATTGAGCTAAAATTCAGGCATTGTTTGTGTTATTATCTCTATTTATTTCTTGTTTTTGCCCGAGGCCAGCCACTTGCGAAAAGAAAGTTTAAGTTCATCAAATCCTCCTGATTCCTCAGTGCGGGCTTACGCTGTTTGTTGGAGAATTTTGCCTCGTAACTACCCTCCACCAAAGTAAATATGCCCACGTCACTTTCTACTTCTATTATCGTTTTCCCATCATCAAATCTGCTCAACATACATAAATTTCCGATCGCCTAAACATATCTCAAAATTAAAAATCAAATAAAAACCTTTCATATTTAAATTCCCTTTTAGAAGCGCAACAAGTATTGAATTTGAGTTATCAAATCTAGTGGCTCTTATATAAGATGTACATGAGACTTATTGGTGTCAATGAGATTTAATTTAGTACATATGCAGCATTCATGTAAAATTTTTCCCTAATTGGCAGCAGAAAAATACGTGATCGAGACACAAAAGAATATGATTATGTGATTAATAAGAGACGTAAATGATAGTCATTGCGTAAAATTTTCTTACACTCTCGTCCTAGGGAGCAATTAAAAATCTATTTATTCAATGTGTATTTCATTTTTTTTCTCCTTTCTATATGGTATTGTGCCAATGTATATAAACGTTAAAGATAGATTCAACTTTTTATGTTGTAGATGGGTGTATCCCAATATCAACCTTGATTTACTTGAAACTAAAAAAATAAAGAAAGTTAGAATCATAGTTGCAGAACTGATAAAATTGAATTTAGAATAACGGTTATTACTTTCAGCCTGCGCTTTTTCAAAGAATCCTACACCAATGGGCATATGGGGATGGGGATTGTAATTCTTTCTACCCCCTACATATTTGATACCTTCTTTGAACTTTCATTTCACCTCTCATGAAAACCCTTTTCGCTCCGCTTTGTCATGATTATACATTAATAAAGGAAGCTGTGCAATACAATATAGGAGCGAGGTAAATAAGAGTAACACGTTTCTAATTTAAGAAAAACAGTTGTCACGTGAGAGATCAGCATAAAAATAACCCCCCAATTTTCTTTAATCCTTCCATAATTTTCCTAGACTTTTTTTTTTTTGGTAACCCAGGGAACCCCCGCACGGCCAACAGCCGGGAGGTAAACCCTGGGGGCGACACATGCTAGCCACCACACACATGCCACCGGTTAAGTCACCCTGCGGTGCCCGGGATTCGAACACTCAACCTTTTACGAGAGGAAGAGTGCCCGTGCCAGCAGCGCCACCCAGGCGGGTGGTATAATTTTCCTAGACTTGGCATACATAAAATTCAAGAATATCGTTCCTGGCGCCAAGAAATTATCTAGGAGCACTGTGGACGTAGATGTAGAATGTAGAGTGGAGTGAGCACAGGAAAGTTCATGCATTTAACGGGATAACTACAAAAAAAGTCCTAAATCTATCGCAATTGTGTTAATTTAGTTATAAATCTTTTTTTTTTGCTAATTAAGTCGTAAATCTTTTGCATTTGTGCAAATTCAATTTATCCGGTCAATTTTAGCCAAAAATTGCTGACATAACACTGGTTATCCTACCTGGAGCGAGAGGCGCTGACATTTTTAAATAATATTTTAATAATTTTTCGAATTCTTTAGTTTTTCTTTTCTTTTCTTTCTTTTTTATTCTTTCCTTCTTCGTCTAGCTAGTCGCGCTAGCGAGGGCGAGCCTCGCCCGCCCCTAGCGAGGCTTAACCTAACTGTCGTTGGGTGAGGGCGAGCCTCGCTGGTCCTCGTATATAGGAGCGAGGTCGATCTCACTGGTCTTCACCTCTGGCCGGTCACCGAGGTCCAGCAACTAGCTAGAGAAGGAAGGGAAGAAAAAATGTCGGGTCACACAATAAAAATCATATGTTGCTTGAGTGGTGCTTATGCCGTTTAAATAAGAATTGACACATTTAAATTACGCGTCATTCGTTTCCACATGACCCAACTAGACATGTTCACACATATAATAGTAATGTTTAAAGACCTTTTCATCCATTAAAGCTTGTAAAATAACAATCATGTAAAAAAGAATAAGTGGTAAAAAAACATATTTAGGGATACAAAATTCAAGACATAGAAAGAAAAAAATGTTCACCTGGTGCACGTCCACAAGATCGAGAGTAATTTCTTATGAATCAAGAGCAAAGCTGTTGGTGCTCGGGATGTTCACCTCGTCCTCAGCTTTTCTGACCTTCATTCTAGCTTATTTAAGGGCTTTCTAATTTTTGAAGTGCATCCCACAAATCTTCGGCCACCCTTTTTGAGCCAATGAGGATGTGTTCTTCTGAATTCAATTGATTTTGAGCCACCCTTTTTGTCTCAAATGATTTGAATGCCGCACGATAAGATGCAAGTGGCAACAAAACAACTCTCAACATGATCTTTTCGGTCATTGCACTTTGTACACTGGGACAGGCATTGTCAGCACCCGGTGGGTAGTTGTTTTGTTTTTTTGGCCAAACCAGTGGGTAGTTGTTGACCAACTGAACTTTGGACAAGCATTAAAAAAAGAACTTGAAACGACTTCATACCCTGAGCACCAAGGTTTGACTCACAGAAAACCTTGTTCATCTGTTCTTGATCCCTAGAATGTGCAGAATCAACCGACCCACAAAACTTGCTAGGCTTGTTCTGTAATATTTGGGTATTAAAAAAAACATGGTCGAAAAGTCAAAAAGCAGAACAGTGTGCGCTTCAGCTCATTTAAGCCAATATCATGCTCGACCGAAAAAGGGAGAAAGGAAAAAAAAGAAAGTGAGGAAAAGAAGAAGAAGAAGAAGGGGGTTTTGCGCCGTAGGATCTTGCCAAGCCGATTCGATTTCATATCATAATGCTCGATAAGCATTTGTGCCCCCTGTCCGTCCAATTGGAGAAGTTTTCATATTTAAGGTTTAAATTCGGAATTTTGGAAAGTTCAAGCTGCGAAGTTTGATTTTTAAGTCGCTAAACTGCGTATATATATAGAATTTGTAGTTTAAGGTGTCGTGGAGCCGTGGGATATTACGAATCTTGATTTTGACTTATCATTTGTCCAAAACGAATTTTTGAAATTTTCGGCGTGAGGTGAATAGTACACGTTCGGCAAACTTCATATCATATTTTGTCGGTTTTCGGCTTGATTTTGGGATGGCTAAGTTGGAACTTTTGTAATACTCTGAACGGGCTTTCTTTTGACTATAAGTTTGCTAGGATCGAAGTTCAATGGAGAAAGTTATAGCACAATCAAATTTCGCGTTGCGGATAATTTTAAATACTGCTTCAGTTGTGAGTTTTGTTAACGCGTAGAAGTCTTTGTGTTAGCGTTTAAGCTTACTATAGCCGTTTTGTAGTTATCGTAGTATTTTACTGAGTATTGACGTTGATTCTCGTTTAATTGATAGGATTACGAGATTGTCGCCGAGTTTAGCCACGTTATTTGGTTATGGGGCATTCCTAGGTAAGTAGTGATATCTCTTCTTTGAGTTTGTAAACTCATATTTTGGAAGCGATATGAATCAAACATATTATGAGTTAAATAGTATTGTTATTGCATAAAAACTCGCGTCGGGCATTTACTACCATGTTGATTATTTGAAATGGTATGGTAAAACATTTATGGAAATGGCTTATATATCGATTATTGTGAAATGAATTGAGAAATTTTTTTATGAAAAGAATTCTTTTGCTAAAGGTTATACATATCGATTTATGAAGAATTTTGAAGTGATGTGAGAAATGTCTTGTAAAATGAGTTCGGTTTGACGAACGAAGTGGAGAAAGATTATGTATTTTGTTTTGCGAAATTAATTAGTGATATTAATTGTGGATTTGATTCCTCATATTAGAGGATGTGTGTTTTATGCTCAATATTGCTATGAATCCATTGAGGGGTTTGGGGATATGCATACCGAGTTTAGGATATTCTTTTGGACCGAGTCACCGGCTTTGTAGGTGGACACCTTGCTAAGGGGGAATTTTAGTAGCCTTGTCACAAGGCTTTGTGTTGTAACTATGATTAGATATTAAGCAATAGATTGATTGATGGAATGGACCATCGATATGTGATATGATATGAGATTCATCAATGGAATAGAGCATTGATGTGTGATTTGAGATTAGTCAATGGAATGGATCATTGAAGTGATTTTTAATAGAGATTGATCACTGGAGTTGACCATTGATGTTTATGATAATTTAAATGAATATTTTCTGAATTGTATAAAGTCTTGTTGAAATGAAACAACTCTTATATGATTTTATATGTATTTGATATCTTGAGTTTGACTTCTGAAATTCTGGTATGGCTTTATTTAGTGGTTGCTCGATCTACTTAGAAGAGATATACACTATTTACTGAGTTGTGGTTGCTCACCCTCTTTTTTCCCAATTTGTTCAGGTTTTTCGGTTAGTAGCCAATAGAGCGAGAACAATATCATGAAGACTTTTGGATGGTTTGAGACTGCGTCTTTTGGATGGAAGGATGGACGTGTTATTCTCCATCCTAATAGGTTTCCGGGTGTGACACGTTCAGTCATTCTTATCATGCGACTTATAATTTCTTGGTGCTCTTGCTTAATCGTCCTCTTCCTACTTAAGGCAAGCCATATAGCCAGTGGCATGGTTTACAATATTACTGCATCGGACCCGCTCTTTGCAAACCAAACTGTCGTCTCCTCTGGCAAAATCTTCGAGCTTGGGTTCTTCAAGCCGAATGGATCAGAAAATCAGTACGTTGGCATATGGTACAAGAACTTGCCGCCTTCTAAAATCGTGTGGGTGGCCAATAGGGAAGCGCCACTTGTGTACACATATCGGTCTGCAAAATTAACGATAGGCAGCGATGGAAATCTGAAGCTCGTCGATGGACAACAGAAAATAGTTTGGTCTACCAGTGTCTCTGGTCAATCCAATCATACATCAGCGACGCTATTAGATAGTGGGAATTTTGTTCTGCAAGATGCAAATTATAGTGAATTATGGGGAAGCTTCGAGGATCCGACGGACACTCTTCTTCCGGGCATGAAGGTTGGAGTACATGTCAGGACTGGAGTGAAACAGTATTTAATTTCCTGGAGAAGTGACAGTGATCCGTACGCTGGAAGTTTCTTGACTGGAATTTCATCGGAGACGCCGCCTCAGCCTTTCACTTGGAATGGTTCGACCCCTTACTGGAGAGGAGGGCAATGGGACAAATCAAAATTTATCGGCATAGAAGACATGGACCAATCGTACCTGAGTGGGTACTATGTCCAGCAAGATGTACAGCAGGGGACCACTTACTTTTCGTACAGCTTCCCTGGATACATGTTTGTTTCATCTAGAGGATCTCTTAAGTTAATGTACTGGGATGATGGAGCTAAGGCGTGGTTGACGAATTGGGAGGGACCGAACAATACTTGCGAGATTTATGGAACTTGTGGTCCTTTTGGAGTTTGTAACTCGTTGAAATCACCTATTTGCAGATGCTTAGATGGATTTGTGCCAAAGTCAAATGAGGAATGGAACAGTAGAAACTGGACCGGAGGATGTGTAAGAGAGACAGAATTGAATTGCCAGAAAAACACAAGCACATCGGCTTCAACAAACGTAAAGAAAGATGCCTTTGGGCAAATGAGCCAGATGAAACTACCCGACTCTGGGGACTATTTATCATACATTGGAGATCAAGAAGGATGTCTAAGCTGGTGCCTGAGCAATTGTTCTTGCTTGGCTTATTCTTATGTCAGCAACATCGGGTGTATGGTTTGGACTAAAGACCTCATCGATGTTCAGAAATTTTCCACAGTTGGGGAAGATCTATTTGTTCGAGTGGCACATGTAAAAACAGGTTAGAAATTGTTTCGCTGAGATGAGTTTGAACGACACCAATTGTCTTTCACATAACTCTCTGTCCCATTTCAGGAGGATCATCACGGAAAGCAGTTAGCATCAGCCTGAGTACTATTGCCGGGATCATGTTCTTTGCCGCATTTGGTTTTGGTCTTTGCAAATGGAGAGCTAAGAAAAGAGGTACTATAAAAGAGCCACATTAGTGTTATCAAAGGATTGTGCTTCTATTTTGTTTAATCTTTTATCATTATGAAGAAGGTAAGTTAATTCTTCGCCAATAATAAACACAGGAAACTTGAGCAAAATTCTAAGGGTCCTTGACTCAGTAGATGCACCTGAAAATCTGGGTGAATTGAAGCAAGATGATTCACCGGATTTGACCCTTTTCAGTTTTGATAGCATACTACTTGCTACAAACGAGTTCAGCACGACAAGTAAACTCGGCCAAGGAGGGTTTGGCTCCGTTTACAAGGTAAAACCATTCTGCAGGACATTCGATAAATGGAAATATAGAATAATTCAAGGTCTAAACGCTATTGGAATTGCAAAACAGGGAAAGCTGAATGGCGGGATGGTAGCTGTGAAAAGGCTTTCTAGTAGCTCAGCCCAAGGCATTGAAGAGTTCAAGAATGAGATTGTCCTAATATCGAAACTCCAACATCGAAATCTTGTTAAGCTCCTTGGTTGCTGCATTGAAGGAGAAGAAAAGATTTTGGTATACGAGTACTTGTCGAATAAAAGCTTGGACACCTTTCTCTTTGGTTGGCTTTTTCTCTCCGACTTACTGTTTTTGGTAGTATATTATGGCATGCACTAAAAGTCGATAACTGTTCTTGTTTGTCCTGTTTGTTAGATTCAAGAAAGAAGGCAGAACTTGACTGGGGCAAACGATTCCAAATTATTCAAGGGATTGCAAGGGGGCTTCTCTACCTCCATCGAGATTCTTGCCTTAGGGTCATACATCGAGATTTGAAAGTGAGCAATATTCTCTTGGATGAAAAAATGAGCCCGAAAATTTCGGATTTTGGGTTGGCCCGAATGTTCGAGGGCACTCAAGTTTTGGTGAACACTCACAAAATTGTTGGAACACTGTAAGCTCTCTAGTCCTACTTGAATTATCAATCCGTTGAGTCAAACTTTTCAAGCAAACCGAAGTGACTGATTTATCGCAACAAACCTATCACTTCACGCAAGTTTCATTCTGTTTTCCTTCAATAGAACAGAAGAGTACATAACATGTTCAACTCAACTGCAGTGGCTATATGGCTCCTGAGTATGCCATGGGGGGAATGTTTTCCGAGAGGTCTGACATCTATAGCTTCGGCGTGTTGCTATTGGAGATTGTTAGCGGCAAAAAGAACACGGCCCTGTGTGACCGGGGACAGTATCTCAATCTCCTTTCCCACGTAAGTGCCAAATTCCAACCTTATGCAATAGTGTGAGTTCCCTGCGATATTATGACATAGTTCTATCTTATAGGCATGGCATTTATGGAGTGAAGGCTACACATTGGACCTAATGGATGAAACAATTGCTGTTAGCTCTCCGTTGGAGGTAACAAGATGCATCCATGTCGGGCTTCTCTGTGTTCAGGACCACGCCATAGATAGACCAAACATGTCCAATGTTGTTCTGATGCTAAGCGGCGAATCAGATCTTCCTCAGCCGAGACAGCCCACATTCACTTTCCAAACTGAAATGCCAAATCATGCTATTCCATCACAGCAAGAAAGCATCTGGTCTGTTAACACCATCACTAATACAACAGTCGAGGGAAGATGATGATTATCGTTCTTCACTTTTATTTTCCTTTTTCAGCAGACGAATTTGTTCTTATTCTCAACGATATTAGTGTTTGTTCAATTCAAGGATGGCTTTAGTCCGCTCTGTACCGAAGGTTGAATGAACTGCTCCACTTTTGCATGGATCTTTGGGTGTAAAGTAGGCGCTTGGAATATATACTTTTTTGACATAACACAATCGACTTAGAAATTTGTTCTGATTTCCAGTAGCTAGGACGGTTGGTATCACTATGGAGATCTACCAAGTAATCACCATTGCATCTCATAACCAGTTGCCTTACGAATATTTGATTTTCTGGTTTTCAGATGAAAGATATCATCATTAAAGCTAGACTAAAGTTCTCACATAAGAATCATGAATATTGGCACCACAAAAAGTATTTCCAGCTGCAGTATGATTCACAGATACGATTTACCTTCTGCAAATTTGATATGAAGAGTCGTCTATGCCTATGGCAATTAAATAGCCGCCTTGCAGCCATAAATTATGTCTCGGTTATCCAAGAAGAGGAAAGAAAACAGAAGGTGGCAATAAGCTCGAATTGCGGAACAATTCACTTCAGATGAGCTTGTGTCATTGCATTAAAAGAAACATATGGTGAACAAATTTGATCGAAGCCCCTCGTACATTCTGTACACTGGAAGGTCAAGTTCAAATTTGAAACAATGGCCAAGAGAAAGAATGCCGATGTCGACGGGCTTCTCATCCGTAAACAGTTCTCGTCAGAAAGCCACCATTTGACTCGCAATGAGGCTGCTGTCGCATACTCAAAACTGAGCTGCCAGATACCAATTTCGTCATCCGATCTCTTGGCTTTCTGGGAATGCACTTGAACGGGGACAGGCATCATCAGCTTCAAAAACACAACTAACTTGTTCAATACCACGACCTTTGAAGCTATCTCGAAGAGGCCCTATGACCTCGCACCTACATACAGGCAACACGGGCGTGGCAAAAAGGGTTTCGACGAGAAAAACGACGCTGTGGAACCGTTTGAAGGACGTTAGAGAAGCTTAGAAAAGGGTGCACTTAGACTGATTATGCCTATGTAGCATGGTCGCTAACCAGGGATAATAGGATTCCGCCTGCCGTGTGCGGACATAGTTTTGAAGCTCAGCATGTTGGCGTCTTCGGCCCAATCACTGAAACATGGAAAACAATACCAGTCCAGTCCAATCATGGCCCAAATGAATTGTTGCATTGGTACATAGATTTACTCAAACATATATGTCTCGTCGTTTCTATGCACCGCACAAATTGCCATGAAAGGTTTACGAAAAAATGATACTAATAATTTCCTAACTTTGACACAATATATAATGTCATTCTTGAACTTTTAATCTATTCAATGCGGTCCTTATACTATTCCTAAATGTTCAATGTAGTCCCTAAAATCTAGTCCCTCAACGATTTGTAAATCTTCAATGTCATCCTTCATTACTGTTTCACAAGCTTTCTTAATTGCATTATTCCCCATATTTTAATGTATATTTTCATTTCTATCTATTATCTAAATCAATAAAAAAAATGCGATACTTTTATTACTTTTTCTTTTGTCTATATAAATGTTATGATAGTTTCATTTAAGTAAGTTGTAACTTATGATCTCTACAATAGATAAGTAGAACCTCATATAGAGTAATATGAGGTTGATATTCTTGCTATTTTAGTTTCTTTAAATGGAACTATCGTAACAATTGTAAAGAACAAAAAGGTAAAAAAATATTTAGACAAGGGAAAAAGTCACAAAAAAATTTCAAATTATACCTACTGTGACACATTTATCATAAACTTTTTTTGGTGTATTAAAAACCTCAAACTATGCTTAATGTAACACATTAATCCTAAACTTTTTTCTTGTGACATAAAAAAACTCAAACTTGTATCTACATGACATATTTACCTTTCGTCAAGGTTCCATCAAATGATTTTCCAATCAAAACAACGTCATTTTTATTTAACTTAAGTCACGTGAACCCCATATTAACACCATTTGCATTATGGCATTTGTGTTGATAGATTTTTAATAGTGTTCATTGATGGAACCTTGACGGAGGGTAAATGTGTCATACATATGCAAAATTGGGATTTTTGGTGTCGTAGAGAATAATTTAAGGTAAATGTGTCAAAATAGGTATAGTTTGGGATTTTTCGCAATCTTTCCCTTAAGATAGTGGATTGAAATGAATCATACATTTTAAAACCCAAACAAGATTGTAATTATAGAAACTTGGGAATTGAACATGACTGAGATGGACTAAACATCAAGGAACAGTTCAATGATCACAGTTAACAAATTAAAAATGCTATGATGGGATTGCATATATTACCAAAATTTAGGAACTTATAGTATCATTTTCGTAGGGTTTAATAACTATAGTCTTTCTTTTTTAGGAAACACTTGAAGAATGCCACAAATACAACTGATGATGGATCGGCTTACATTCCAAATAAGGTGAACGGACAAATCAAGATGAGCTGCAAAGTTGGACAAGAAGGCTGATTACCCAAAGCGGCATAACTGCTAGGGATGTGTAAAAGAACCGGGATCCATCTAGACCGCCCGGGATCGTTCGGAACCATTGGTTCCCAAGGGAACCGGTGGGTACCGGTCCGGTTCCCAGTTCCCGATGTGGAACTGCCCACTTACCCATCCAGATTGGACCAGTAATATAATAATAATATATTTTATTTTTTTAATTTTTAACTACAAAAATCTGATAAAAAAATTCTAAAAAAAGAAGAAAATTTGTTATCATATCTAAAGATTTTGTGTAATTGGGATAATCTTGGTCATTTTTCTCAATAATTGATGGATATCTACTTGATTTATGAATGATGTGATTAATATAACCGATCATAGTGTATGAATTGTATCAAAAGTTATGTTATTTTCTTTTTGTTATGTTGATCCGATGTTGGTCCAAAAAAAAATTTTTTATTTGTCTAGGAAAACTTGTTGAGACCGGTTCCATAGACTCACCTGGAAACCTGACCGAACTAGTAGTCCGGTTCTCGGGTGGATCCATGGAACCAACGGGTGGGTCTCGATTTTAATTTTTGGAACCGATCTTGTAGCGGGTGATCCACGGTTCTGAAGCGGGAACCGTCCACCCGGATCATGCACATTCCTAATAACTGCGGTCACCGGTAGCTATGTCATAAAATGTAAAGACATCCCAAATATATACAATAAACCAGCGGTCACAATCAACTAAAGTAAAATCACTTCATCTCACTTTATGTTTAGTCAATCGACAAATTATTGGAAAGTCTCAATCTTTCCCCCCACACGTGAGGAATTATAAAATTCATTGAATCTCAGGCTATGATTGCAAGATATTTGCTGAGGAAAATGAGATGAGCTTATAATATAAATGGTACGATGATCTTTGCGCCCATGCCAATAATTCCTACATCTCTCTCTTTCCTATATATATTTAAAAATCTAAAAAGACCATCTGAATTAAAACAAGATTTATTTTACCAAAAATACATCTATTTTCCTTGAAATATCTAGCAATCTGATAGTTTTGTCACGGTGTAATTTCTCTACTACGTGTACAAAAAATTTCTGGACTGCAAGAACAAAGCAAAAATTTGAGGACTACGTTATGCATTAGGCCAAATACTAAAGACTGTTTGTGTACCACCGCCCGCAGCGGCTGCGTTGGCTTGCGCTCTGGTCCCCCCACGAAGGGACCAGAGTTCAAACCCCAGCGTAGTCGTTAGGGAGTCTTAAGTGTGGCGCCGTGGTGGTGGGTCCTGCGCTAGCGTCACCCCAGGTTTACTCCTCCGGCTGTCGGCCGTGCGGGGGGTTCCTGGGTTACCAAAAAAAAAAAAAAAGACTGTTTGTGTTATTTTTTAAAAAAATTATTAGATTTTTTTGAAATCAGATCATCCAAAATAATAAAAAAAAATACATATATATATGTCTATATAACAATATTTTTTTCCCGAAGAATAGACAGTTGCCAAACAATCCAGAGGAACTCCATCAGCACACCCTCCTTCTCTCTCCTCCTCCTTCCTCTGTATCATCTTCTTCTACAGCTGCCAAGATTTTCAGACCACCATCATCTTCATCTTCATCTTCATCTTCATCTTCACCGACCCAGAAGCTGAAGCCCCGACGAGGAATCGAAACCAACCATCCTGGCTCGCCTTCTGTGTCGTTCTTGCTTATACCTCTGAGTCCTCCATCTCCTCGCAAGAACTTGGAATCGCTTTCGAATTTGAGTGCAATCCTGACCCGCGTGTTGTAAAGCCGCCGATTGTCGCGCGAAATCGAAAAAAGTCGGCGTCTTTCTTGGGGACGAATCCATACGGCCGCGACCCACTTCGGATTTGGACGTGATCGGATCGATCTTGGGTCAAATTCCGAACATGGGTTTCGACAAAGAAGCGAGCTCGTCGTCGCAGACCCTGGAGGCCCTACCCCGCGAGGACACGCCCCTTCTGGGTAAGCCGCGCCCTCTGTCCTCGCAGGCCAAGACCTTCGCCAACGTGTTCATCGCCATCGTCGGGGCGGGGGTCCTCGGCCTGCCATACGCGTTCAAGCGCACCGGGTGGCTCACCAGCCTGCTCATGCTCTTCTCCGTCGCCGCCCTGACCTACCACTGCATGATGCGCGTGGTCATCACCCGCCGCAAGCTCGAATCCGTCGACGGGTTCTCGAAAATCGCGTCCTTCGGCGATCTGGGGTTCGCGGTGTGCGGTTCGATCGGCCGGATGGTTGTCGACATCATGATGGTGTTGTCGCAGGCTGGGTTTTGCGTCGGTTATTTGATTTATATCGGCAATACGATGGCTAAATTGTTTAATTCGGGTTCGGACAGGCGTGTGGCTGCGTATTTGAGTTCAAAGATATGGGGTATGTCCGCGAAGAGTTTTTATATATGGGGATCTCTGCCATTCCAGTTGGGCTTAAATTCAATCAAAACATTGACGCATCTGGCACCTCTGAGCATTTTCGCCGATGTAGTCGATCTCGGAGCTATGGCCGTGGTGATGATTGATGATGTGGGTATTGTTTGGAAGAACGGGGCCGAGGTTCAGGCCTTTGGGGGTCTGTCTGTGTTCTTTTATGGAATGGGTGTGGCTGTTTATGCTTTTGAAGGGATCGGCATGGCGTTGTCTTTGGAGTCTGAGATGAAAGATAAGAGTAAGTTCGGGAAGATCTTGGCCATTGCGATGGCTTTTATTGCATTGATGTACGGAGGATTCGGGTTGCTGGGTTACCTGGCGTTTGGCGAAAACACCAGAGATATAATCACGGCTAACATGGGGAAGGGCTTGATTAGTACCATGGTGCAACTGGGTCTTTGTATCAATTTGTTTTTTACCTTCCCTTTGATGATGCACCCAGTTTATGAAATTGTGGAGAGGCGTTTCTGGGGCGGAAGATATTGCATTTGGCTGAGATGGCTGCTGGTGTTATTAGTGGGTTTGATTGCCCTGCTGGTGCCTAACTTTGGGGATTTCTTGTCATTGATTGGAAGCAGCGTATGCTGTGGACTGGGATTTGTGTTGCCGTCTCTGTTTCACTTTCTGGTGTGCAAGGAAGAGATGAGTTGGAAAGGCTGGACTGTGGACGTGGGGATTATTGTGCTGGGAGTCGTGCTAGGTATTTCAGGGACTTGGTATGCACTCGTGGAAATTTTCTCCACGAATGTGTGATTTTGAGCTTCATTTTCAAGTTTCATACAGTGTAGCGGCGTGATAAACATTTGTATCACTCTATCATGAGAATGGCCTCTTTCCCTGCATAATAAAAATCAATGAGCGCATAGTATTTGTTTATCCTTTGGAAAAAATCCAATAAGCAGTACATATATCGGTGTGCTAAGCTAGAATCATCTGAAATGTAAATACGATTTTCAGATCCCGACGCACCTATACTTTGTCAACTTTCAGAAGCATTTTAGATTTAATGCTTTGTTTGATCAATCAGTTTGTTGGTTACGTTATTTTCCAGTTGAGCGATGGTTGAGTGAATTAATTGTACACAGAGTAGTAGTTAATAAAGATAGAGCTCATAGTGGTATGCTTATGAACTACATCTATTCACTGGAAGCAAAGTTTTGGGAGAAAGTTGGGCATCCTTTCAAGAGTTTATGGTAAAGTTCTTTTCATTACTTTCTTGGAGGAACTTGTGAGTTCCCGAACCATATTCCCTGGTAAGTGGAAGACCCTGCTCAGTTTCTAATCCCTGCGAAGCACTCAATCTCAACATCTATGCAAAGCATGGTTGATGGTGCATGCCTTTTTGTTGGTGAAACAGGGCATTTGAAAAAGTTCAGTGGTACAAAGTGTCATACGAAACGATATGCTCCAGCTCGGGGAGACAAAAGTAGACATTTTACCGTGAGGATGCAAATTAATATACTGTTAATTCTTGAAGTGGCTTGCATCAAATCTCATCCGTGAGAGCAGCGGAATATGTCATAAATTTGGGATACACCTGCGTGAGGTGAGCTTTCTCTGTATAAAAGAAAAAGGAAAGAAATGGACCCGAGTACACATAGCAGGGTTGCTTCTCAACTGTAGCAATTTTTGATTTGTGTATAATGACTTGCTCACTCGGGATCGAAATATCCCAAAGGCGTGCAACAACTTTCAAGAAAGCTTTTATCTCATTGTCTGCTCGGGTGATTCATTTCTTTGACAAATTTGACAAATTAAAAACTAAGTACTGTGTCGATATGATAAGTTAACCGAGCTTTCATATGTCTATTTTCATTTTGCTCTGTGTTCTCTCGAGGAAAATGTGGGTTGACTTCACGCCATTCTTGTCCAATTGGTTTCTTCGACCGGTTTAGACCATTCGAGTAAACAAAGTACAACCTTAGCAATGAGAGTTTTCGAGTTACAGGGCATTCCTCAAGTTGGCAAAGTGCTCATCTTCACGCGAGTGTTTCTCATCTTGCGGGCCTGACATTTCTTTGTCAATCTTCTTCCTCAGTCTGAAGAGAGAAAAAGAAAAGGGAAATGAAAAGTTGAAACTCGTGCACGGCAAGAATTGCCAGGGAGTGTTCTGAGTAGCGTGATCAGAGATGTATGAATGTATGATCAATACTTGATGAACTGACCATGTCTGCTTCTTCGTTAGTTTCGTGCCGGCATTAGTGAAGGGTTGAAAACTCCTGTCGGCACGCACTGCTCAAGAATTTGTACTTAGGAAAAGTAGTCGCAAGGGCGTAACTTTCTCAATGTATGTGGCCCCTAATCTTTGGCTCTCATCGGAAAACTATAGATTCTTGTTAATAAATGAGTGTCGAGGCCTTGATCTCGTTTCCTCCCAGTCAAACCATTTTCTCGTGCCAGAAGAGCTAATGATCGATCAATGAGAAGCGCAGTCCTTTGAAGATAACAAAAGATGAGTTTATAGGGATGTTCTGTGGACATGCCGTAGTCAATAAGCAAAGAGAAAACTAAAAACAGCTGTCAAGACACATTTTGTTGAAAATTCTCAAGGGATCGATTCACCATCTTAAAAAGAGTTGCATTCAAAATACATTTGTCATACCTCCATTGTTGACTTCAGAGGTTTTCGATGAACGATTCATATTTGTCAATTTGAGATTCTATCGATTTTCAACAATCCGAACCTCGAAAATTTGTACCAGTGCCAATTATTACAGCTCAAACTTGAAAGGGAGCTTTCTTTTTGATAAGGACATGAATTTGGAATGATGCAAATTAATTACGGTTCAAACTTGAAAGGCGGCTTCCAGTCGGCTTCCTTTTGAGGACATGGATTTGGAAATTTGTACCAGTGCCAATTATTACAGCTCAAACTTGAAAGGGAGCTTTCTTTTTGGTAAGGACATGAATTTGGAACGATGCAAATTAGTTACGGTTCAAACTTGAAAGGCAGCTTCCAGTCGGCTTCCTTTTGAGGACATGGATTTGGACTGGAGTACAGCGCGACGGTGACTCTTCTTCTTTTGTTTGGACCAGTATAAGAAACCCGTGCACGGACAGCTGCGTTTCATCCACATAAAACTCAGTAAACTTAAAACATGACTGAAAAGGATGGAAGCTGTTCTTACCGCCGAAGCTCATGTAGAAAAGCTCAGATTGCCAGTTTGACGTCTCGAAGGAAGGTCAAATCTTCAAAGGACTGAACCGTCGCTGAGGAACACTCTGACGAATGCGTATTACTCAACACTGCTTAGAGTCATCAATCAGCAATTCGGTATTGCAGAAATTGCGATATCAATTAGACACCCAACAGGGAAAATAATACTCGATCAACCTTTTAACCAACAGCAAATAATACCTAACCTATAGAAACAGAATAAGGAAAACACTTCCTCACAAATGATCTGTCCTCGCTTGGATTCTATGCAAATCGAAGAATTAGATTACAATTCACGAAGCAATCCTTGCATAAGAAAGTAGTGCGAACAGCAATAGAGTACAAAGGAAGCAAGCGCAAAAACTATTTTATTCATCCGACAGTCCGAACGGGATCAAAACAGCTTCCCTATAGCTGTTGTATGACATAAAGAATTTAAGATCCTCAATCAGTAGGACATGGAAAATGAAGAATTCGAGAACACTAGGACAAGAAGAGGAAGAAAGAGAAGATATCATCCATCATCGAAGCTGCCAAAAATAAAGCACAGATCACTGAAAAGCTATTAATACACACAAAAAATAATACAAGAGAATACTCTATGGTCCTCCAATCGGTTGCGAAACAAGATGCGACACAAACAAACCACTTCATGAACTCAATGGCTCGGTCCGGGAAGTGATGAGGCACGACTCTTTCACCAGCTAGAAGGCACTCCAGTTATCTGAGCTCTTTGGAGTATGACCCCAATTATCTGAACTTTTTGGAGTTTGACTCTCCTTGGAAGTCCTAAATGGACCAGTCCCAAAAGGATCCGAATCATCAAATGATGGGAAACCATGACCATGATCGAAGTCGACACTGCTGCGCATTGAATCAAATCGCGTTAATGTTTCGCGTTGAGGAAAGCTTTCGCCGTCATGTGTGTTGAAAGAATCAAATCTTGAGAATATATCACGTTGGGGGAAGGTTCCGCTGTCTTGCGTGTTGAAAGAATCAAACCGCGAGAATGCATCGCGTTGGGAAAAGACTCCACTGTCGTGCATGTTAAAAGAATCAAATCTTGAGGAGCTGTCGAATGACGGTCCTGATGGCTCACCATATTTTGGAGAAAAGCCCGAAGTATAGAGTGGTGTGCTGGGAACAGATTCATCAAAAAATATGCTCTTCTTCTGACCCGAGAAGCTGTCGAATGATGGCCGTGATGTCTCACTGTATTTTGGAGAAAAGCCTGAAGTATAGAGTGGTGTGCTGGGAACAGATTCATCAAAAAACATGCTCTTCTTCTGAAAACCAGCCTGTGGTGGCCCAGTCCGGATAGGATTAAGGCCAAATTCCATTGATCCAAATAAGTAATCATCTTTGAGTCCTTCATGATCCGTATCCTGCATCACATACGAAAAGTGAAAACATGATGAAACTTTTATGGAGCAGAAGGGAAATTGACCGCTCAGCTATAACTATATGGAAGTGCAATTGATGAAAAGTATGAAGAGAGTTAGCACTAAGGCCGTCAGAATTAGTCATTTATTTCGGTTCTGAAAGATGCCCATTAATTGAATCCTAAGATCCAATCATAGAAACATAAGATTTCATAACCTAGCTACAACGACACCAACCATGAGTGAGGAGACACCAAAAAGAACTATAGATTACCTGGTTAAGCAATGTAATGTTAAACATGACGATGACAGACACATGACAAATGTAATCATATTAAAAGAAAATACAAACACAACTTCCTTTAACATAACTTTTTATCAAGTGTCAATCAAATGTCTAGAGACATTTGCTTTTTCCAGAGATAAATCAAACCTACCTCGAATATCCAGAACTAAATAGAGGTTACTGTGCCGTGTTCTCAAGCTCTAATTGATCACAATCTCAATTACAGAAAATGATTTTGGGAACTTGTCAGCCAGTGTTCAGAAAATCTGAGATGAATAAGAATCAAAAGAGACAGTACTAGTGCCTTAAAAGAGACACGAGGGTATTAGAAGAAGCAACTCTATGCATATCTCAGTAGAACCACTCCTCTGTTGCTTGCTGATCTGCAGACTGCAGTAGCTATAGGGCAAAGCTACTGAAACACAATTTACTAGTCCAATGAAACATAGGGGTGAAATAAAGCTGGTGTAATCAAGGCAATTCAGTGTATAGCCTGACCTCAACTCGCCTCACATTCTTGATTCAATGAGTTTAATTCCCGCTCAGGCTCGAATTGAATAAAAATTTAAGATACTTAAGTTTGAGTCGACTCAACTCGAAAACAATATCAAGTTACAAATAATCTAGAATATTTTCCTTTACCCTGAAACTATATAATTGCAGGGGAAAATATTTTGTAGACCTTTGTGACTGACTCTGTAATTAAATTTTTCGTAAAAAAAGAAATAGAAGCTTGATTAGGCTAGTGAGCCTATCGAGCTGAGCATTGGTGATCTCGAGCTCAACTCAACAAGTCACTCAAGTAGCTTGAGCGCAAGCTCGACTACAAATCAAGCAAGTCGATCACGAGTAATGATTGAGGTGAGCTGGATCTTCTCACAATGGCCGAGAAAAACTCTCTGAAGATGAATGACAAATGGAACAGGACAGGCTCTTCTGACTGACAAAGATGTAGGAATATTTTATAGCAGCTCAATCTAGCAAGTCAGCGATCTCAACTAGTCAAACAAGTCGACACATTATTTTACTTCTATATTTCCAAAATAGTTCACTTTCCCGATTCTCGATTTTTAAATTAAGCAACTTTAAGATAAAAAAAAACATGATTTTGACAACAAAGCTCAGCTCCATATTCCACACCAGCCATACTTAAAATACACATACAATGAGATAAAGAAGACCCTCAACAATTCAACTCCCAGATTATAAAATCAAAACAATGAAACTTTAAGAAAAGTCTATGCTTACTCAGAACAAACCAATTGGTTGAAAATAAATCCTCATAATTCATGTATGTGGGCACTCACCCAGCAGTTCAGATAATAAGATGCATTAAGTAACCAACCTTTGGAACATGTGAGCATACACTAGATGGTACAAGAAGAATCTTACCTTGCTAGAACTTACTGGGTTGAATCCCCACACGGAGTCTACATCATCATTAGTGTCGAATGTTCCCCATGCTGGTTCATCAAAACTTCTATCCCCAGAGAGGACAGAGCCAGCAGCCTCATGATCACTGCATGTGGTAAAAGTACACATGCAATTGTCAGTGAAAGTAAGATTGGCTTGCTGAATTTGATCACACCATAACAAAAGAGCTCCACCTCCCACACAACACTGTAAAGATCAAGGATGTAAGGTATAATGGTAAAAAGTAAGGTGAAGATCCCTCACAATAAAACGAAGAACGAATCACAATGCCCTTTTGAGCTGGAAAAAATTGTCCTTTTCAACAGGGAAAGATAACGAAAAGAAAACCACTTACATTCAATGGGTTATTTTATTTCTGAATAAACATTAAATACCAAGCAATTGTTAAATTCGAATTAGTGCTAACTCTTTTCTTAGGGTGTCTTAAATACACCTAAAACTACATAAATGTATATGTCCTTCCTATACAAAATATCAAACAGAAACCACATCACCGCTGGGACCATACTACAGGAACTATCCTCTCATGGAAAAATGTAATGAGGGGCTGGAAAAGAATTGTCCTTTTTAACAGGGGAATAAAAGGAAAAGGAAACCACTTACATTCAATGGGCTATTTTTATTTCTGAATAAACATTAAGTACCAAGTTATTGTTAATTTCGAATTAGGGCTAACTCTTTTCTTAGGGTGTCTTAAATACACCTGAAACTACATAAATATAAATGTTCTTCCTATACAAAATATCAAACAGAAACCACATCCCCGCTGGGACCATACTACCGGAAACTATCCTCCCATGGATAAATGTAATGAGTACTGTAGCACATAAGGAAAACATGCAGGCAATAATCTTGAATCAAAATGGATTGTCAATCCTATCCCAAGTGAGAAAGCGAGAGTATTCGTCAAGAAACCCAAACATCAAAGAACACCAGTCCATCTGCATTTAATTTACCCACTCATTTTTACTAACATCACTCCTCCGTCTATCACAACCCCACTAAACAGTTAGGGGGTAGCATATGCCGAAATCAAGAAGCATTTGTCCAGTGTCCCAAAAGACAAATAAATAACCAATCACCAAGCATTGTGGAACTAGTGATGCAGCCCATAACATCAAATGAGTGGTTTGAGACCTAAATACCAATGCTACAATCAAGTTTTAGAAAAGATTGACCCTTGGCATTGCATTACAACTCAACTAAGAGTCCTAAAGGATTAAGATTCTTCTCCAAATTCAATTAGTCAACAATCTATGAGACTTTGAGCTTTATTAGGATTCTAATTTCAGCCTTTTATTTGAACTAGAATATCATGTTTCTTACTTCTGTTTCAAGCTGGAATGACATTTTCTATTTAGGTTTCCTATTTCAAGTTTGAGGAGGAATGAATATATATATATATCGTTAATATTGAAATCAAATTGTATTACGTCTCCACTTAGGAATAGTGGCTTGCAATTCTTCCCTTAAGTGTGACGCCTAAGAAATGTTAGGGGTGATGCTTATAAAAGCGTCATGCCTAAAAGTATTTACTCGTTCTGAGTTATCATTCATTTTGAGTTCTCTTCAAATTCTCAATCTAATCAGGGTGACTCACTACTTCGGGACTCAGCATCTAACATCGTCCTCCATCGACCAGAAAGCAGATGAAGTTCTCCAATGATAATTTGCACATATGCAGATAAACTAACAGTAACGAAGGGAGGACCTAGATTTCGACATTAAGACACCAATTACATTGCTGTAACGGCAAACTGCATTCTACCTCTACTATCTGAAACACATGGCATGTGCTAAAATTACCAAAAGATTTACCTACTCACTTTGCATTTGTGGCATTGCATTGTACTAATATTTTTTACCTTTGAGTTTCTTTGTAATAATGCAATGAAGAATCCTCAGTGGTTGTCTTTCCATAGCCAGAATACGCAAAATCTCTAGAGGGACTTTCAATTGTGCTTGTAGCTGCAGGACTGCTCGGTGCACTTTTGGGTGTGCCATCTTCACTTTTTTTGTGGTGTATTCCATTTTCTACTACATGCCCATCTGAAGTCAAAGGCTTCTCTTTGTCCACATCTGCATGAGGTGATGAAGGAGTAACAGGGCTCTTATGTGCAGATGGCTTTGCTACCTGAGCTGATGAAGATTTCTCTTTAGGGGGTGCTATGACATTTTGTACATCAAGCGTGAACTCCTTGACAAATGTGAAACCTGAATTGATGGAACATAGCTACATCATTTAAAACTGCAGAAGCATTATTTTGCATATAAATCTACAGAACTGAAAAAGTATGATAGAACCACTGATAACCGTTACATACAATCTTTTGACATTGAAATTACAAATGATGCAGCCAATGCATCAATGAAATCCATGAAGGAATTATGTCAGACTAGATCTCACTACATCCTAACTTCCAATAACTGTATGCTAGCTCAGCGATAAAATCGTCCATGCAATGGGATGAGACAGTAGAGAGGTCACGGCTCAATATTATTGGCCAATTCCTATTAGAATACCTAAAAAAAGGGAAATCCATTATCAAAAAACACGGAGGATAAAAAATATCACACCTTCTTCTTCAAACTTATCCCAGTCTTCATCCCAATCAGCAGCTGTCTCTTGGATACCAGGTTGCCAGCCTTCAACCATGGACAAGGAAATATTAAGCAGCCAGAAGCATCAGCGAAGCTAAACTCTTGCAAACACAAACAGAACAAATAGACAAACATAACAGAGGAGAGCACATGAAATTGATGAGCTTAACTGATCACAATAACCTGTAATCATTATGTAGTGCACAAGAAGCACCCCTTTCAATAATATTCTGGAGCTATGTTTAAATGTCTCAAAGCTAATCGACGAGATAGTGACACATAGGCTAAACGAAATAATCACTGTTCACATGTGAATCTTTGCAAATAGATAGACAACACTCACAACCTCAATACAGCTGTCAGATAATTTTAGCTGTGAAAAGAATGCCCCACAAGATGAAGCAGTTTCTTGATGTGGATACTGTACAGACCATAGAAAACCATCAAGAAAGTCTCCAACACTCAAAAAACCAGCCCAAAGCAATCTTACAAAATTTTACAGATCACTTTCCACCGTATTGTATTCAGAATGTTGATGAATTATACATGTCAAGATGAAACTCCGCTTCCAAATCTAGGATCTTTCGAAAAAAAAAACTAGTATTGTCAATCAATTCATCATTCTTTCACCTACATGATTTGCAATCTTTTTCTCGAGATTGCAAAACGTTTTTGAACCAGAAAACGGGTCTAAGATTCCAATACTTTGTCTACCTTCCCTCTGTTTGGGTAAAACTTAAATGTCTATCTTCATTTCCCTCTCATAATCACACAAAATATCTCTCCTCCTCTCTCGAGGAATAAGTCTCATGCACATACTACTGAGAGGTCAAGGTGACAGAATGATGAACATTTGCATCATTTAAGTGTCCAATGATGAGACCCAAGTTAATTTTTCTCAATAACTAGGAAAGAGGCAGCTTGAGTTCCTATAGAAATAACAGTAAGATCATTCCTTGAGTTGATAGAAGTTGACCTTCTCAACCACTCCTAAAGTCATCTGCTTCTCACAAGAAAAATAAACAGACAATACAGCCACTGAAATCTTCATTAAATTAATTAATAAAACAAGAAAAAACGACCAAGCAGTAACCAGAAGTATTTTGTTATACTGCCAAATTTCATAAAATTAGAGAATTGTAGAAGGAAATTACCAAACGGGAGCTCAAGAACTGAAATTGGCTTTGCACGCAGTCCGTACTTCTTGCAGCGCTCATTGAGATTTTTCACAAGCTCATCAAGATCAGTCTGGATATGATCAGCATGGCCCTGAGAAGGGGGCAAAAAGGGAAATTAAGTATTTCTTTAAAATTTAAACAAGCCCACCTATTAAATATTTACCTGTAGAGCACCATCAGCACCACCATCTTTTTCCATGCTGACAATAGCTCGGTACAGCTCCATTTTCTTCTCCTGCAAGAAAAACAAATAAAAACATCTAATTGAAAGGGAAACAAAGCTCCATTCTATTCAAGCAGAGGGAATTCCACATAAAGTCGCTCCCATTTTTTGCTCTCTTTAGTTTGAATGGCCAGTCTTTAATTCAAGTGCTCGACACATCAGATGAATTATCCAAAACCAATTACCTAGTCAGGTCAATAGTCTACTACAACAAATAATACCTGTAAATCGCGGAATGTTGCTTCCTCAATGGTTAACTTAGAGGCCACATCTCCAGCTTGCCTGCATTTCTCTTCGTATTTTTTTGCTAAGGTCTCCACCTAAGTCAATAGGATTTTACGTCAGGACTACTATGATAGAATTGCTAATATTTAGATATGAGCATTGAACAAGTACCTCACGTTTGTCGCCAGATGCTCTTTCCATGATTTCATTGACGCGATTGTCACATCTGCTCTTATACAGAACCTATTAGAGAAGGGAAGTCAATGGCCGGCCGGATGTACAGATAATATCCTCAGACTACCAAGTAAACACTAATTTGTTGAGAATGTGAATGGAGTAATGATGGTTGGCAACCATTGAGACAAAGACATGAACAAAGTATCAAAAGGTGAAAGTGTGATGTAGTGGGTAGATAAGCTGAATCAAGCTTTTCTGTTTGCTAGTCACTGAATTGTCAAACCAACTCATAACAATGGATGACAGGGGCAGTATTCTGTGGGTAAGAGGTTTATGTAGTTATTGTCAAAAAATGGCAATACCAAAATAAAACACATGAGCTAAATCATTTGATGGATGGACACTGGAAGTGTACGCATCCTGAATAACATACCCCCTTCAATAACAAAGAAGCTCATATGAAGAGAAATTACTCACGAGTTCTTGCATCTTAGTACGGTAAAACTCAATTTTCTCTCTAGAATCCATTATTTCTTTCTCCAGCTCCTCCACCTACAGTGAAAAAAAAAAGGTCAAGAGAAATATGTCAATCATCGCCGAAAACAGAAAAAGGAACAAATCTTCATATGTGGGATTATATAATCTTTGAAATCATGCTCAAGAAAACTGAACGCCAAAAGTTTTGCAGAACGGCAGCTGCTACTAAAACCATCAATTACTTCTTGATGTAGATGCAGAGGGAAGAGCAATCTATACTCAAGACAGTATGGCACAAGGGAGATCTTCTATATGATCAGTAACCACGCATGCAACCGATAATAGTCTGCCAAGAGTTCCACTTCAACTAATTTTATCACATCCAAAGTTACGATGGCATGGTTCATGCAAATGTAACTTATGAGCCAGAGTGGAGAATGTTGGATTGCGAATCACAGTACCTAAGCAAATGTTATATGATAATTCTTAGATAGCCAAAATACTTTTCAAACGGTCATATAATAACTACATACAAATTACAAACAAAAGCACACTCCACATCACAAATCAATTTCAAACAGATAAGGACGAACCAAGATCTGCATTACCTTCTTATCAGCATCCATCGCATCCTGGAACTTTGAACTGAGAGAACTCTGTTCCTCCTTACTAAGCTGGTCCACTAGGTGCTTCTCCAGCACGGGAACTTTTTTCTGCTGCCTGGGCTGTACCGCATCATCTGATGGAGGGGCAGCAGGGGGCCTGGGAGGCCTTCCTCTGGCTGAATGTGCCATGTGCTGAGAACCAGGCGCAGCCATCCCTTGTTGCTGCAAACCTACCAATAACAAAAGGCATAATTTGATTATGATGTCAGAAACGTTTGAGCAGTAATACATAAAGAGGTTGTTCCATCAGTACCAGATGCCTGCGCCCAAGCTGCATTTGCATATCCCACAGATGGTTGACCAGGCTGGTCAAATAAAATGTTGTTCGGAAGGACAGTTGGAAGGGCACGCCCCTCTCTATATCGCTCCAACAAATAGAGTGCAATACAGAACTCCCTGAGAGAAAGCATGCTATCATTATCCTGATCCGATAAGTCCCACACTTGCTTTAAAATCTCTGACAAACACAAACAGGCAGTAGATGATGAGAAAATGTGTCCAAAAAACATAAAGCATCAACTCCAGAAATAAAAACCAATAAAAACAATATAAAGCATAATGGAAAATCAAACATACGCTGCAAGCCCAATCCAAATTCCTGTGCAAGCCCATCATGCAAAATAAAAGGACGCACTCATCTTAAAGTTTCACGATTCATCCTATAGTTAACAATCGAAAGCTTTCACTTCATGACTTTTTTTCTGGGGTTCAGCAGAACATTCTTTCATCACTCGTTCATTACAGTGCCTTTAGATTGGCTATAATAAAACTTATAAAACCCAGAGTTCGTATAAGAGATTACATTTGTCACTATAACACATCTAAAGCTTCATTTACTTCAATATGCAGTAAGAATCGTCACTCCAACTTCCAGAGTTTGATGAAAAACCAGCAGAACACTCAACTAAAGACATTGCCATTAAAGAGAACAAAAGAGTCCCAGTTTAGATGTTGCCCATTTTCAATCACTGAAATAGCTAACTAGCAGAACAGCCAATCCAAAAAAAGGGACTATCCCATTTTACCTCGAGGAAGTCTCCAACTCAGAAAGAGGTTGCGCGCCTGTTCACCAGTAATTTTCCCATCTTTGTCTTTGTCTACTTCCACAAATACTTTCGTATACTTCTGAACATCCATTTGAGTCATTTTAGGCCATGGCATCTGTGATTGGCTGGAAGGTGCATTAGCAGATGGGGGTGAAACCACAGATGATGAAAATGTGGATGTACTTGCAGCCGAGACCTGCTGGGCCGGTCTCAAAATAGACTGAGCTGGCCGGGGTTGCCCACCCACAGGTTGCATAGCAAATGAAGTTTGCAGAGATTCAAGAGCATTTGGCCGAACAGAAGGCTGATTAGCAGCAGACAGAAGAGAAGTGGCCGATGAGTTAGGCGCACTGAGTGCAGAAGATTCTTGTCGTGGTTGAGGTTGGCTTGCTGAGAAGGCACCTTCTCCGAAAAAAGAGTCGGCAGCAAATCCATTGCCTGAAACACCCATTTGTTTGGGATCCCTAACATCTGGCCTGGATGGTATCGCAGAGGGCGCCTGTGGCCTAGGCAGCAGTGAAGTTTCATGGCCTGATGTAGATATCCCAAATCCATGCGGTGTCATAGAGGAGGCAACTCCTCTATTGGGGACCTGTGGGATTGTTCCACTAGGAGGTCCCCCCATCCTTCCACCTGTCCAATCACTTGAAGTGCTTGAGTTCGGAAGAGATGGACCCACTACAGCACCTCTCAAGGGAAAACCCTGGGTGGGAGCACCCTGTGTTGGCTGCAAAGCTGCAACAGGTACTGCTTGCGGACGCAACAGACTAGCTTGAGAAGAGAGCTGCTGCTGGCTCAAGTTTACGCCAAGAGGTGCTTGTGATCCTCCAAATCCAAGACTCTGGGGAGGTGATGAAGCAACGATGCCAGCTTGAGGAGCAGCTGCTTGTGTGCCAGTGTTTGGTTGTGGTGCAGAAACACCAGCAAGATTTATCTGTGGTGCAGGGATTTTAGCAGCAGCTGGGCTATATAATGCAGCCTTCACAATTTCAGGAGTCAGTTCCCGTTTCTTTTGTGCTACTGTTACGAGTTTAAGAGCATTATAAAATTCAGCCCGATCAAGGAAACCAGTTCGATTCTGGTCAGCATAGTCCCATACCTTCGAAAGAGAAAATGATGTCAGAGATGGGAATGAATTTAGGATCTCTAAAAGAGGGCCTCGACTTCAATGAATTGGTCACACTAGCAAGTTGTAAACTGAAAAAGCATCTTCAAATGCAAAAGGACAACACATTTTCACATGTACGCAGGAAACACCATTCAAATGTTGACTTTCCATTGTAGAACTTACTCCTATAACCTCCAAATGGGTCCACATATGATGCATCATTTTCATATACAGCCAACTGTGGAGAAATAAACTTTACCAAAAAAAACATTGCCAACTAAAAATAGAAAAACACAGAGAAACAGCCACTGTTAAAACATTCAGATGACGTCCTTATCCATTCGTGTATCTCTTCCTCTCACTCCTCGAAGCTCTTTTGTTGGTTCAGATCATACTTCTATTCTCACCCTTTTAGCTTGTATAACCAGGCATTGTTCATTGCAGATGCTGAATCAATTTCAATGAACTTCCAAATTTCAATCATTTCTTCACCATAGCAAGCACTCCTCATGCATTTTTGCACTAGGCACTCCTTAGACTGTACCAGTTAGGTGTGTACATTTCCTCCAACAACAGCCAGTCCTCGGTAGGACACTCGATCTAGAGGAATATGAAAAGGTTCCATTTCACATAACAATGTCGTCAAGAACAGTCTTGACATGTTAAAATAGTAACACACCTTGGCAAGGAATTTTAATGTGCGTATCTGTGTGGAGGTGTGTCATCACAACATACACATCGATTCATATAGTAGATACTATAATTGTTTTCTGGATATGCCCAGTGACTAGATCCTTTTTATCTGCAAAAGAAAGTAAAGAAAGCAACTGCGATGCACACGAAACTCCTCCAATGAGCGCTAGTAACATATACAATGCCTAAACAATTAGATAAAGCGGCTATCTAAGTTCTCATAACTTCGATCCCACTCACGTTTGATATATAATCTACAATGCGAACTCCAATTTTCCATGAAGACCATACACTAACAATTTGCATCTCCAAAATGCAAACCAACCACCAAAGAACTCTCTCATTTGACCATCACAGTTGGTACTGCTACTAAAACCACTTAAACATTCCAAACCATCCTCCCAACCCTATCCACGCCACTCCCTCCCGCTGACAGCATCAATCGTCCGAACGGAATCGAGCTCGCGACCCGACACACGCACGCAACCACACAGCCGCGCGCATCCCAAGAAAAAAAAAAAAGAACCCCGCAAAAGAGAGACAAAACATTCCGGGATCACCTTGGCGAGGACGGGCTTGGGCAAGCCGGAGGCCTGGAAGAAGGTGACGGCCTCGAGGCCGCTGATCCGGCCGTCCCGATCCAAATCCGCTCTCCTGAAGTACAAATCGAAGAGATCCACATTGGCCGGCTGGTTCTGCGCCGACGCGGCCATGGCCAACAGGTCCGCCGCCGATTCCCCCCCCCCCCCCCCCCCCCCCCACCCGGTCCGATTTCGGGAACCCCCTCGCCGACCGGTCAGAGCGCGGAGGAATCACGGAGCGACAACATGGAGAGGAGCAGCAGCAGCAGCGCCTTCGCTTCCCACCGCTCCTCCGAAGACCAGAGATTCACGGCCGCTTCCCCGTCGAATCGGAGGATCGAGGAGCGAGAGCAACGGAGGAAAGCGAGGCTTCTGAGAAGAAGAAGAAGCAGCAGAAATCGAAGATGAAGATGAAGACGATGAAGAAGATGATGATGACGACGAATTTCTTCCGGAGCCTTTTTTTTCTCCGGATTCAACCTGTGAAAATGTTTTTTTTTTGTGAAAACAGGGAAAATAAAAATTGACGGTCTCTACGAGATGTAATGCTCTAATGTTCAGGGGCTTCGAACGAAGCGAAATTTGATTATCGGCTTAATTAGAAGTTAATTAATCGCCGGGAGTTAGTGATTAGTGATGGTGTCGAAAAGGGCGGGGTAGAACGGGGAGATCGCGTTGATTCCCGGCCCAATTGGCGGCCCATTCATTTAGTAACGAAAGGGACTTGACACAATTTTATTCGAGTTAATACTACCAAAAACCTCAAACTGATACATAAGTGATAATTTTACTCCGAACATATCCTAAAAAATCCAAAACTTGTACGTTTATAACAATTTTACCCTGAACATATCCTAAAAAATCCTAAACTTGTACGCTTATAATAATTTTACCCTGAACATACCATAAAAGACCCAAACTGATATACATGTGATAATTTTATCATAAACTAAAATTTTAATATTATTTTTTTGAATTTTTATTAATTTTTTTATTTATTTTTCATCTTCAACCTCTGGTCGATCGTCGAATCGACGACCAGCCAGAGGCGAAAGCCGGCGAGGTTGGCCCCGCCGACTACTAGCGAGGGCCGCCCTCGCCGGCGTCGGGCGAGGGCAACCCTCACCTGAGTCGAGCGAGGGCGACACTCGCCCGCGCCAGCAGGGCGGACCTCGCCGGCTTTCGCCTCTGGCCTATCGCCGGTCAAGAGACCTGCCAAAAGTTGAAGATGAAGGGAAAAAAAAAAGGAAAAAATTAAAAAAATTTTGAAAAAATTTTAAAAATAATAATAATAAATTATTAGTTTGGGGTAAAATTGTTATATGTGTACCAATTTGAGGTTTTTCGTGGTTAAAAAAATAGTTTAGGGTAAATTTGCCACGGGTTTACTAGTTTTGAGTAACATTATCACAGATGTATTAGTTTAGAGTTTTTTGTGGTAAAAAAAAAGCTCAGGATAAAATTGTCATATAAGTACCAGTTTAGGGTTTTTGGTGATATTAACCCATTATTCTAAGCTTTTTTTTTTCTTTGGCACATTTATATTCCGACCAAACAAAAGGAAAAAGATATGTCAAGGAGAACCATTAGAAAACTGCGTACATAGACATTAGATTGCAATCAATGTTGATGTGGCACCCGTCCTCACGTGGCTTAAGTGAAATAAAATGGACGTTGTTTTGATTAAAAAATTATCAAGGATAAATGTATCACATAGATACAAGTTTTGGATTTTTTATGTTACAAAAATAAATTCTACGGTAAATATTTCACATGTGACATAATTTAAAATTTTTTACGTCACAAAAAAAATTCAGAGTTAATATGTTACAATGAATATATTTTGATTTTTTGTTGTTGCTTTTTCCCATAAAATTAGTAACATGGGATCCTAAGAGACGAGCTTGTCGAGATTTATTAGCTTTGGTCCATCACCTGGCTTTTCTTCTTAATCCAAATATTAATAATCGAAATCATTTTGGCGGTACTTCGAAATTTTCTTCCTTCATGGGTGTTAGCGATTGTTCCTTTGTCTTTTTTTGATCCCCAATTGATCTCGAGTGAAGAAATGTGTAACGCCCCCACTTCGGGATTATTAGTGTGACATCCCGTTCGTTATTATCTTTGACTAAGCATAAGTGAAAGCAATTAATTCGGGATAATTACAAGCTAAACAAACAACGGGATTATGACAAATATCATGAGCAAACATTATATTAATATATAACATTTGATTATTAAATACATGTGAAAACGTGTATAAACAATTCCAAACATAATAACAGCCGAAAATTAGGAAAAACATAACGGGCAAGACACATTATTGCAATTTTACTTAAACATATTTTACAAGCCCTTTTTCCATGGGCTATCCATACACAAATCATATCACAAGTGAAGGCTGAGGTTAATCATAGCTCATCTACACCATCCTCTGTCTTGCAGACTTGAAAAGAGGAAAAATAACGGGGGATGAGTCGGGAAGACTCAATAAGTAAATTCATTAATACTCGTGTAGGATGATACTTCGTCGTTCTCCTAACGCATACAAATATTTTCCCCACTTTATGTCGATAGCAAATCAATAGTAAAGATTTTGATCTTACCCTTGCTATGTTCACATGAAAACTCACCTTTATCCGGTCACATAAATTCGGCTTATCAATAAGTACACATATAGACTTCATTTATTACATACTGGCACATATATAAGATTCATGTATTGTCATCCTGACTTAACCAAGATATCCCGGCTCAACCAAGGTATCCTTACTCAACTAAGGTATCTAGCTTCATGCTAGACATCCTCACTTAACCACAGCATCCCGGTTCAACTGAGACATCCCGTGGCTAGCTCACCCGAGGCATCCGAGCTCAACCAAGGTATCCTAGCTCAACTAGAGTATCTCGGCACTAGTTTAATGAGGTATCCGGGCTCAACTCAGGCATCCTAGCTCAACTAGAGCATCCCGGCACTAGTTTACCAAGGCATCGTTGCCAACTCTATGTGACGACGGTCTTCTTCTTTCATTTAGCGATCACATATCATGGGTCACACAAGCCGGTTTATTATCTTGATTTCATTAGTCCATGTAATCAAGCCAAAATGTGTGCTATGCTTATGTAATCATGATTCTAGAATATTCGCCTAACATGCAGGTTGCGGTCGAGGGCACGTGGTTTGATCCGCCATGCCGATCACCAGTTCGGAGCCAAACTTGGCCCGGATCTACACATCCCATTGTAAACCCACACCAAGCTGAACTCGTCTCATAATGCCACAACATGAGTACGAGACCATACAACATCCGGTTTCGTAACTCGTACATGCCTTGACTTATGATTATGAAGAAAAACAAGAAGCATTTATGCGAACATCGAGCATCACAGACATGGTCACTACTCAAGCCAAACTTGTAACACCACGTCTTGTCCTCTTGTAAATCAATAAGCATGGACGGGAACATTAAGTATGGTAACAAGCGATGCATGCAACATCGAGACAAACAACAACACACAAGTCTCAACAAAAGCTCAGGTGAGAACTCAAGCCAACAATGCATCATAACTTCTTATCTCAAGATTAGGGAATCTATTTACATGATGCGTTCCAACTACGTAACACACTGCCCTATTCAAGTGTTAGGGAATTCACTCGCCTATAAGCTTAAGAAAACGTCTACGACGGTCGGCAGCAACCAACGACAAGAGAGAGATGATTGGCGTGATGGTGAGAGAGAGAGTGAGAGATGAGAGCAAGAAGAAGTGATGTGTGGAAACTAAGGGGGGAATCAAGCATATTTATAGGCAAATCACTAACTTATTCGCTAAGTTTAAGAGTCAAAGCTTGCTCCACAAGTTCTTGACTCTCTAGACTCTTCCAAATAAAAACTTATTCCCCAAGCTTTGACCACTTGCTCACCGAGCTTTGCCAACTTGCTCAACAAGCTTGGGCTAACTTGCTCACCAAGTTTTGACTTTCTAGAATCCTCCTTTTGGTCTCTCGACTCCCTCTCAATTTCCCCTTTCGTGTGACCTCCAATCAAAGCTTATAATATCTCATTTGAAAGCTCAGAATGAACACATTAAATCACCAAAAGACATCATATCGAGATTCAAACGTTCTCATATAGAAAATGATGAATCTTTGAAATCTAACAAAACTGACAGTTTCTGCACTATTCTAGAAATCAAGCTTAAAAATATAGTAAATGAACTCTAAAAATTCTCAAATTTGAATATATTATAAAAAAGACTTTAACAAACATTTTCCATTAGAACATGAAATCTGAATCATTCTATAAACTCAACTTTTAATAGCTCAAAGATAGACTAAAATCTATTTGCCAGAACATAATCTTTGCTTTTAAAAGTAAGCTATTTTCAGAATCCAAATCATCTCCAAAAATTCCAAAATTTATATATGTTATAGAGAAAGAAATTCTCAACAATTTTTGTGAAAAGAAGTTTGTTCAAATTCAGCCCATTAAAGTTCGTAGAAAATCGAGAAAGTGTGATCATCACCGAAATACTCATTTTGGATAGTTTTACATGGTCCGAAATTAGGCTATCATACTACTCATATCAAGTCTAAAAATTTTGAAATTAAAATACGTAAAATTTCAAGATGTTTGGAGAAACTTTTAAGAAGGAAGTGTTTGGAAATTCGGATCACAAAAGTCTCCACAAAAATAACAAAACAAAAGGGGTATAGAGGATCTGAATCTGGATTTTCTAGAACAGGAGTAAAATTGACTCCGATTGGAAAACCACCAAACTTAAACCATAGCCATTTCCCAGGGACTGAAATTAAAGATGTTACAAAAGGCAGTTGCTTGAAATATATAGAAAATCAAAATCGAGTCAATTAAAGCATATTGAAAATTCTAACATCATTTAAGACTCCATTTAGAAAATGGATAATTTAAAAAATATTTTCCTTAACAATGATCGTTTGTATTATTTGATATTTAGATAATAAAAAATATTAACATTGTCAATAACAATTTATGTTTAAACATTTTCGTGGACGACGGAAATATTTTTTGTTCATTCATTTTTTTTAACGATACAAGCAATCATTTTTTGGAAAAATATTTTCTAAATCATTCATATTCAGTGAAACAATTTTTCGCAAATTAATTTTCTTTATTTTCATGCGTTTGATTTGCTGAAAATGATCAATTAATACAAGCATTTAGAATGAAGATTTAGGATGTGTTTGTTTTGGGGAAATTTCGTGATAAAAGAAAATGAGCTCCGAGAAATCATTCTCCCGAAAAAAAAAAGTTTTCTCCTTTTTAGATTAGGAAATTCGTTTTCCTAACTTCAAACATGATATCACTAACAT
Source organism: Syzygium aqueum (assembly GCA_031216185.1). Lineage (NCBI taxonomy): Eukaryota > Viridiplantae > Streptophyta > Magnoliopsida > Myrtales > Myrtaceae > Syzygium > Syzygium aqueum. The sequence goes on along the minus strand of CM062237.1, from coordinate 21,775,084 downwards.
GTATTTAAGTGAAACTCGCAAAAATTGTTCCTTTATTTCGCTGGTTTCAAGCCCAGTCGGAAATCATTCGGTTCCACGACCTACAATATGAAATGCTACGGACTCGAAACTATGCCATAAGACCTGTAGAGTAGCCTCTCAGACTTTCATTTCCGTTCCTGTTGTGTACCCTTCTGTTTGCTAGCCCTTGGCCCATTCCTTGATCTACGATGGGGGCCATGTTGTATTACGTTGTCAGGCGATGGAACAGCTTTCAAATGCTAGAGTAGCTAAAAAAGAGCTAGACTTCGCTTTACAACATCACCTGCCTACCCACCACATTTCCCCTTGGGCCCATCTCAATTTTGATTCAGGTAAGTGTTACGTCACATTTTATGAGAAAGTTAGTAAAGAAAGAATGAATGCCTAATTCTTTTATGGCTACCGCTGTTAGTGTGGCTTTTGATCAATGGTGTTGGGTCACAATCCTACATTGGTGATAAGGATATAACGTAGCTTGAGTAATAAAGTCTTGAAACGAAATGGTTAGAATAAATTAGATGATAAAAAATAATAAGAATTTTTAGGCTGTATAGCTTACTTTTATGGGATTGTAGTTCCAAATGGTTATTTCGTACCCCATTTCTCTTTTCATATAATTTTACTCACTACACTAGCCATTGTGGGAAGTGGGAACCTCTTGCCAAAGATCCTTCTCTTTCTCTGTGAAGATAAACCACTCGTATCTATGCTTATGCACGAGGGGTTTTGAGATTTCCCGATTACTATAAAGATATCGGATAAAAAGATGAAGTTTTCATTTCAAATCTCATGAAAAATCCTTTTCGCTCCCCTTAGCCCTATGCCCGGTTTGACTTAATCCTTTGTAATTCTCCCCTTCCATTAAAGTAAGTCCGTCCAATCCTCTATCCATTACCCGCTTCGATAGTGCCTTTTGTAGTATTTGCTCAACAATAAAATTCCTTTTTGCTCCGAATTCTTCGTGACAGAAACAGCAAAAAGTGTCGTAAATTAAAAAAAAATTACTATTTATGTCCCTTTGCGAATAAGATGCAAAATGAAAATTCACTACTCATATTTAATGTAAGATTCACTATATAATTTATAGTTTTATCTCGATAAACAACATAGAGAGAGAGAGAGAGAGAGAGAGAGAGAGAGAGAGAGAGAGAGAGAGATAACAAGCAACTGTACTAGTATCCAATAGTCATTATGTTGTTATTCAGAAGAACTCTCCTTTGTAGTGTAATGAACAAACACAATTATTTTTGTGAACATCAGTCTAATGGTTGTCAAACCAGCTTTGTGCCTGGAGATAGTTGATGACTTTGCTGTCCACTTGGAAGGCCTTTGCGAGGACGTCGACATTGATCGGTGGCTTCGACCCAAAGACCGAATTCGCGATTGTTATGAGTCCGGGGTTCTGGCTGCTCAAGAAAGCAAAGGCCAGTGAATTAGTTTCTCCAATGTTCAGCTGGAAGTGAATGAGGCCTTGCGGAAACACGAAAACATCTCCTTTGGTCAGGACTTTGGAAAATAGAGTGTTGTTCAATTGATTGGATGTGGCGAAACCGACAAGAAGCGTGCCCTCCACGACCGCTAGCATCTCGGTTCCACGAGGATGGATGTGTGGGGGGTTTAGACCATACGGAGCAAAGTCGAGGCGCGCCATGGCGATGCCGAGAGTGTTGAGTCCCGGGAATTGGTCGACGAAAGCAGTTGTGACTTTGGATCCGAGCGGATTCGACGTATTCCCGGGATATCTGAACTTTGTGAACGAGAAATCATCTGCTGTGGCGAGCTTCGGGTCCTTGCAGAACATCCCATTCACAAACACCGCAGAGTTGGGGTCGTGGACGGCGACACAGAAATCCTGAAGAGGACTCGGGTCAGAGGCAAAGGCACAGGATGATGCCAAAGCCAAGAGGACAAATGCTTGAAAGAACTTCATCTTGGAAAAATTTCTGAGCTTGGTTTAGTCGGTCTTGGTAATTCTGCTTCGTTGAGAATTGTTGTGAAATGCTGCATGTGTAGCAACTCTATTTATAGGAGTTCGTCACTTGACTCAGTCCCGGTCAATTGGCCTGCAGGAAGCAGCTGAAGCCAGGAACACTGCCAAGTCCACGACAATTGTTTATTTTTCCGTGTTGTTGGTGAATCCTTCTTCAACCTCAACCACCTCATGTTTCTGCCTTGCTTGAAAAAATAATGAGTTCTCATTGAGAATTAGTAATTCCATCTTTGACGAGAAGGGATTCACTGCACTTTTCATCTTTTCCCATTCTCAGATTTTCTAGTCTATAATGGATGCATATGGCTAATTCAACTTTAGATGTGTTGAAGATATTTAGAAATTTTCTAGGAATATTTAGAATATTTCCTCTGATTTTCTATATCTCTTTTGATTATGTATATCGGATTTGTTTTCATTTGATTTTCTCTATCTAACCTATAAATAGGCTCTCTATGTACTCTTTTCAATATATCAAAATATATAAAATTTCTCACATTTCTCTCTTCCACAATTCTTATATTTAACTAGATGCCAAGTTTGAATTTTTAGAGCACGGGTAAGCAAACTGAGGGAACCGATGGTTTGTGAATACTCCCTTTAATGTGAACATCCTGCATGTTTGTATAAGAAAGTACACAAACATCTACAGGAAGTGAATAAGCGTTTTACGGGTGGAGGATGGAGATGCATGTGAACGCACAGGTTCCTACACCAATTTTAATGGACAGATTGATTTGATCAAACCATGCACTTAGAGAAGAATTGGCCCTCGCTCAATCCAGCTGAGCTAGAATCGGCGCACGACATCAAAACAGAAAAGAAGGAAACCGAAGATTTAGAGATGATTGAAGAAGTCCACTTTTATATCAGACAACAAGCGTTTTCTTATCTAGGAAAGAGGATGGGTCAAAGTAAGAGGCTTTTTGAGTTTTGGAACAATTCATCTCTGGGAATAAGATATTAACAAGCACATAGGAGACCTGGTATAGGCCTGGCCGTCTTGCTTATCATAGAAAATTTAATACTGGTTCAACAACACCATCTTCTATAAAAAGGGATCACTTCTCCATGCAAGACATCCCGCTCCTATCTCAAGCAAACAAAAGAAGAGAAGATATCCAAGCCCCAACTCTCCGGCGCACAACCCCAATGGAGTTTCTTCCAACTTGCCTTCTCATGTTGGCTCTGGCAACAGCCACCGCTTTCGCCTACGACCCCAGTCCTCTTCAGGACTTCTGTGTGGCCATCAATGACCCAAAAGGTAGGACCTCTGCCATAGAGTCAGTCACTCTTATATTTCCGTTCTAATGATCCTAAAGGAATTGCTCCAAAAAGAGTTTCTGCCTGGAAAAGCCAAATAACACGAATTCCGTTTCTTATGCAGTATTTGTGAATGGAAAGTTTTGCAAGGACCCAAAACAAGTCACGGCAGATGATTTCCTCTTTAAGGGGTTCAGATTCCCGGGGAATACTGCGAATTCGCTCGGATCAAAAGTCACGCCAGCTTTTGTGGACCAATTTCCTGGACTCAACACCCTCGGCATTTCCATGGCTCGTATTGACTTCGCTCCGAGTGGCCTGAATCCTCCCCACACTCACCCTCGTGGGTCCGAGATTCTGGTCGTCGCTGAGGGCACGCTGCTCGTCGGCTTTGTCACGTCCAACCAATTAAACAACACCCTCTTCACCAAAGTCTTGTACAAAGGGGATGTGTTTGTGTTCCCAATCGGTCTCATCCACTTCCAGCTGAATATCGGAAAGACCCCCGCACTGGCATTTGCTGCTCTGAGCAGCCAGAACCCCGGAGTCATTACGGTTGCTAATGCGGTGTTCGGATCGAAGCCGCCCATATCAGCCGATGTTCTCACCAAGGCCTTCCAAGTGGACAAGAAGGTTGTTGACTACCTCCAGGCACGGTTTTGGTACGACAATTAAGTGGATACGTTGACCTCCAAGACATCGGATTACCCCTATATTCTCCATACATGATTGCTTCTTGGACTGACAATTGCTTTCCAATAAGAGAAGTACTCTTTATGTAACTGATGGTGATTGTTTGAGGATAAAAATATTCTTTGTGATTGATATGAACCAGACTCGCTTAGGTTATTGCGTGTTTGATTTCTTCTCATACTTCCCACAGATTCTGCCGTTGCACTTTCTCCCAAAGAGCTATTTATTTCTCATGTTTTGGATTGGAGTTTGTGTTGGATATTAGAATGTGTGATTATCTGTTGTCTCCATTTGCATGGATTGTGATACGGCTGCGAGCAAGTAACGTGCAATCTCTTTCCATTTTGTCTATATTTGTCACTATTATGCCACTGAGGTGATTCCGATGGTTTTACGTTAATAACCGTAACACATTCAAATCTTACGGATAGGTGGGGGGTGAGCAATTTTCGGAACTATAATACTCTCTCCGTGTGCTAAAAGTTCTTACTAAATGACATGGTGGTATGCGCCAAGCCATCAAGGACGTCTAGCGTCACTAATCAAAATTAAAGACAATAGAAAAAGAAAAGGAAAACGTAAATAAAAACAACAACCAAAGAAATTTTAGTTTATATTTCGGTATCTTTCCTTTCTGATATGGCAACATATGCCCTCTTAAGCATTATCTCACGCTTTTATTTGATGCATGCACAACAATCCTTGAAGCTCTTCATATGTTCTGAGTGAGAGGACACCAAAATAAAGGAAATCAATTCCTTGAATGGCCATAGGGGTGATAGATGCACATCATCCCCATTGAACATATTGTCGACAAAGAAGGGTAAATGACGACGAAGACGACGAATTTCTGTCTCTTTTCCTACTATTTGTTAACTTTTGTAAAGGAAAATGAGGGCCCACGAATTGGAAGTTTAGACTCGGAATCAAAATGATATTAATTACTGATTTAATTAAGTTTAATTAATCACGGAATTACTAATTAGTAATATTGTCAATAGAGAAGGGCAAAACGGAGAGCGTACTAATTTTCAAGAAAAAAGAATTACTACTCATGTCGTTTTGCGGATGAGATGCAAAATGCAAATTCTCTGCTCATTTTTAATTTAAGATTCACTATATGGTATACAGTTTCATCTCAATAAACAATGTAGAGCCAGGCACACAGTGAGAGAGAGAGAGAGAGAGAGAGAGAGAGAGAGAGAGAGAGAGAGAGAGAGAGAGAGAGAGAGAGAGAGAGAGAGAGAGAGAGAGAGAGAGAGATGACAAGCTACTGTACTAGTATCCAAAAGTCAGTATGTTATTCGAAAGAATTTTTCCTTGTGATGTAATGAACCAACACATTATTCCTGATGGTTGTCAAACCAGTTCTGTGCTTGGAGATAGTTGATCTGTTTGCTGTCCACTTAGAAGGCCTTTGTGAGGACGTCGACATTGATGGGCGGCTTCGACCCAAAGACTGAATTTGCGATTGTTATGAGTCCCGGGTTCTGGCTGCTCAGGATAGCAAAGGCCAGGGCATTAGTTTGCCCAATGTTCAGTTGGAAGTGAATGAGGCCTTGTGGAAAGGAAACACGAAAACTTTCATGAAGACCGCTGCTCGACCGCCGCTTTGAAGACTGCCGGAAGGATTTAAGGTGAAAATCTAGAGGGGAAGCTTTGTATTTTTGTCCCATATAAAAAGCTCACATTAGAGACCACCCAGTGGCCTCGGGAATCCAGCTCAATGACCTTCTGTCCCCCTGATTTTCTCCCATATAATGAAAGAAGCTTTTTATATTCTGCTTGGACTTGTCGCTCTGGTTCTCAAAGGTTTGTCTTTGAATGGAGAACGAGGAGAAAGTTCGGCTGGTTCGGTGTCCCAAGTGCGCGAATCTGTTGCCGGAGCTCTCTGATTACTCTGTTTATGAGTGCGGTGCTTGCGGAGCTGTTCTAAACTTTCATTTTTTTCTTTCGTTTCGCGCTTGCTGAGTTAATTTGAGCCCTGCTTAGTTAATGATAACACTGTGGGGAGTAATATGGAGATGGATGGTTCACGATTTGCTAAAAAGTTGTGGGATTGTGTTAGATGCTTTGGTCGGAATGCAATCCTCGAGGCCAAACAACGATTGAACGCCTTCGTGTCACCGTGAGAAACCAATATGAGCAAACTGCAAAACTCGTGTTTGAGATTCACTTCTAGCAATGCCTTGTTCTCAGGAGAAATGGCCATGACTATCTTTTTAGAATTAAATTTGTATTTGCTCTACATTAATGATTAGATTCTTTTCGTAAAATTTTGGAGTTTTCAAAAGATAATATCATCGTGCATAATATTGACGAAGAATTTGAATTTAGAATTGGCATGATGTTTGGTAATGAAGATGAAACTTGCAATACATATAATGCATGTGCAATTTGCAAGGGATTTGAAGTGCGAAGAAGACATAAAGCAAACAAAAGTAAAGGAGTATTGCAAAGATGCACATTTCTACGTAGTTGCGAATAACACTCTCCACCAATTCCACATCACGATGCTTATTTAATGCGATAAAATTATTACATTAATCCTTTTGGCTTACTGATATGCAGCATTCCATTCTAAAAATGCATTTGAGCATGAGAAGGACATAAGGTAATTCTAATACGCTTTTGTCCAAAGTTTGCTCTTGTAATCTTCCTTTAGCAAGCAAGTTGAATGTGGAAGCAATCGATGCATCAGATTTTCAAGGATCTGTTTTTTTGTTTGGGGAAGACTTCTTTGTTCATTGCTTGACATCATCTATATATTTCTCAACTTTTATTTTCGGAGAGACTGTTGCTTACCTTATATAGAATATATTACCATGAAAATGGATCATAGAGAAGTTTCGAGTCTATAGCTAGAAAAGGGAGATGAATATGGTGCATACTCCGGTGGCTAACTATTCTAGCATCCACTTTTGGACTCCCAATTTAACATTGTGCTCATCTGGTGAGCGAACAAACAGAAGTTGGGATTGTTCAGAAGTTTTTATGTAAGCTACAATAAAACTTTCTCCTTCAATTTTTTTTGTAGAAGCAGCTACAATGCATAGATATTAATTTCTCATATGAACCTTTGAACAAGATGTTTCCCTTAAAGAATGCGAGTTCCATCTGGACATCTAGATATGTCATTCAAATAATAATTTAGTTAAAGATTGAAGAATTACAATGGTCAAACTTACGTTGCTCCACTCAAGTTCCACTTTGTTCGTTTTCGTTTGATGCCTCTCCAAGCTTGGCTACGCCCACATTTTGTGGAGACAATGATGATAAATGCAAATTGCAAGTCGAGGCATAATATACATAAATCATATCAATCCAGTGCTTTAGAAGACATGGAAACTGCACATACATTCAAGAGTGTGTACCCTATGAACCACTGCTGCCAAGTATTGGCGTGATCAGGGATGAAATTGAGTCGATGATTATTAATCTTTCATCATAACTTCTTTGTTGGAATAATAAAATTTGGAATTGATATTCTAATATGTCTTGAAGGATTACATAATATTTATAGACCCTTTAGATAACTAAAACAATTAAAAACTATCTTGAAAACAAGCAACAATAAGTAAACATTAATTTCCTAGATAACAATTTCCAAGACTCCAAATCTCTAGATAATAATTGCAAGAATCCAATTCACAAGATGAGCTTGGATTATGAAAAGTCTTTTTTTTTTTATTTCCAACAGCCTTCCTTAAATCGAGCTCATCTTAACCATGCCGATCATTCTCTTGAGTTTAAGGAAGAGTCCGTCTTCAACGGCTTAGTAAACATGTCAGCCACTTGGTCTTCCGACTTACAAAATTGTAACACAATCTCCTCGGACTTCACTAGATCTCGAATGAAATGATACTTTATATCAATGTGCTTACTTCTTCCATGAAAGATCGGATTTTTTGCAAGCGCAATTGCTGACTTATTATCACAATTAATCACTGTCGGATGCTTCTGCTTATGACATAATTCAGCAAACATCAAACGTAGCCAAACTGCTTGAGTAGCACAATAAGTTGCTGCTATGTATTCCACTTCCGCACTAGACAAAGCAACCACCTGTTTCTTCTTCGAGGACCAAGAAAAAATTCCATTTCCTAAAGAGAAAACATAACCGGAAGTACTCTTCCTTTCTCTAATATCACCTCCCCAATCACTGTCTGTATATCCCACAAGCTGAAAATCATTAGAAATAGTGTAGAATATATCATCATCCACGGTACCTTAGTTGAGTATTTTCTTTCTTTCCTCTGCGGCCAAACGGCTAAGAACAGGGAGGGGTAGACGAACCTGGGAAAATGCTGCGAAGAGCACAAAATCTCTGGAAATCAGAGTCCAGGGTTGGGAATTCCATCTCCCGCCGCTTCAAGGAGGCCTTCTAAGCAAAAGCAGCAGTCCTAATGAAAGTGGAGGTCTTTGAAGTGGCTGTCCTCGCGAAAATGGAGGTCTTGGAAGTGACTGTCGAGCGGAGGTCTTTGCGAAAGTGGAGATCTTCAAGTGGTGGTACTCGCAAAAATGGAGGTATTCGAGGCTGCAGATGAAGGAGTTCGATTGTAAGTGAAAACAGAGGCGTTTGAGCTATTCTAAGCATTGGAAGGACGAAGGAGAAATTCTCTCTCTTCTCTTCTGGGCGAGCGCTCAAATTTTTTGCTGCAAAACGCTGCCAAAAGCATTTTTGGGCAGCTGTCCAATTCTCAGACGTGTTTATGTAAGTTTGCCACGTGTCAGCCTCTGAATGGATCTGACTAGACAAACGCCCAGCACATCAGCCGCTGACACGGTGCTTTGGTACTACTTAACATTTTCTCCTGAAGAGGACTCCGGCTTAGAGCCAAAGGCACAGGATGATGCCAAAGCCAAGGGGACAAATGTTTGAAAGAACTTCATCATGGAAAAATTTCTGGGCTTGGTGGTCTTGGTAATTCTGCTTCGTTGAGAATTGTTGTGAAATGCGGAATGTTTAGCAACTCTATACATAAGCGTCAGTCGTTTGACTTTGTCCCAGTCAACTGGCCTGCAGGAAGAAGCTGAAGCCAGGAACGCTGCCAAGTCCACGACAATTGTTTATATTTCCGTGTTGCTGGAGAATCATCCTGCAACCTCAACGACCTCATGTTTCTGCCTTGCTTGAAAAAATAAACGAGTTCTCATAGAGAATTAGTCATTCGATCTTTGACGAGAAGAGATCCACTTCACTTTTCATCTTTTCCCATTCTCAGATTTTCTAGTCTACAATGGATGCCTACGGCTACTTCAACTTTAGATGCCACATTGTAAATTTTAGAGCGCGGGTAATCAAACTGAAGGAACTGATGATTTGTGGATATTCCCTTTAATGTGAACATCCTGCATGTTTGTATAAGAAAGTATACATAACATCCATAGGAAGTGAATAAGTGTTATCCTGGTGGAGGATGGAGATGCATGTGAACACACAGGTTCCTACATCATTTTTAATGGACAGATTGATTTGATCGAACGATGCACCCAGAGGAGAATCGGCCCTCGCTCAATCCAGCTGAGCTAGAATCCACGCAGAACATCAAAACAGTAAAGAAGGAAACCGAAGATTTAGAGATGATCAGATAACAAGCTTTTTCTTATCTGGGAAAGAGGATGGGTCAAAGTAAGAGGCATTTTGAGTTTTGGAGCAATTCATCTCTGGGGATAAGATATTAACAAGCACATAGGAGGCCTAGTATAGGTCTGGCCGTGTTGCTTATCATAGAAAATTTAATATTGGGTCGATACCACCATCTTCTATAAAAAGGGATCACTTCTCCATGCAAGACATCCCGCTCCTATCTCAAGCAAACAAAAGAAGAGAAGATATCCAAGCCCCAACTCTCCGGTGCACGACCCCAATGAAGTTTCTTCCAACTTGCCTTCTCATCTTGGCTCTGGCAACGGCCACCACTTTTGCCTACGACCCCAGTCCTCTTTAGGACTTGTGTGTGGCCATCAATGATCCCAAAGGTAGGACCTCTGCTGTAGCGTCGGTAGTATATTTCCGTTCTAATGATCCTAAAGGAATTGCTCCAGAAAGAGTTTTTGCTTGAATATGCCTAATCACACAAATTCCGTTTCTTATGCAGTATTTGTGAATGGAAAGTTTTGCAAGGACCCAAAACAAGTCGCAGCAGATGATTTCCTCTTTAAGGGGTTGAGATACCAGGGAATACCGCAAACCGGCTCGGATTGAAAGTCACACTCACTTTTGTGGACCAATTCCCAGGACTCAACACTCTCGGCATTTCCATGGCCCGTATTGACTTTGCTCCGGGTGGCCTGAATCCTCCCCACACTCACCCTCGTGGCTCCAAGATTCTTGTGGTCGCTGAGGGCACCCTGCTCGTCGGCTTCGTCACATCCAACCAATCAAACAACACTCTCTTCACCAAAGTCTTGTACAAAGGGGATGTGTTTGTTTTCCCAATCGGTCTCATCCACTTCCAACTGAACATCAGAAAGGACCCCGCACTGGCCTTTGCTGCTCTGAGCAGCTAGAACCCAGGAGTCATTACCATCGCTAATGCGGTGTTCGGATCAAAGCTGCCCATATCGGCCGATGTTCTCAACAAGGCCTTCCAAGTGGACAAGAAGGTTGTTGACTACCTCCGGGCACAATTTTGGTACGCCAATTAAGCGGATGCGTTGACCTCCAAGACATAGGATTACCCCTACATTGTCCATGCATGATTGCTTAGATTGACAATTGTTTCCGAATAAGAGAAGTGCTCTTTGTTAATGGTGACTGTTTCGGTACTACAGGATCATTCTTTATGATTGATTTGAACCAGACTCGCTTAGGTTTATGTGTATTTGATTTCTTCCTTCACTTCCAACAGATCCCGCGGTTGCACTTTCTCCCAAAGAACCTTTTTTTATTGCTCATGTTTTGTGCTAGACTTTGTGTTGGATATCAGAATGCGTGGTCATCTGTTGTCTCCGTTTGCATGGATTGTGATATAACTGTTAGCAATTAATGTGCAATCTCCGTTTCCATTTTGCCTAGATTAGTCATGTTTAATTAACAAATTATGCCACGGAGGTGATTATGATGGTTTCACATTACTAACTGTGACGCATTCTAATCTAATGGATAGGTGGGGTGTGAGCAATTTTCGGAACTATAATGGTGCGCATGGAATGCATTCCCAAATAAAAATTTTGTTTCGGAATGCATTCTGGAACAGAATGAGGTTTGTTAAAAAATTTCTGGAATGCATTCTAGAGAGATTTTTGCATTCTGAAATAAAAATACTTGATTCCAAAATGTATTCTTGATTCCAGAATGAGTTTTTGGCAAGAAAAAGAGAAGTTACTTTTTGTAGCTTCTTGATTCCGGAATGCATTCTCTCTATTTTCTTACAATTTTTTTTTCAGAAAATGCATAAAAATTGAAAAATTCTAGAAAAATTCATAAAAATTTTCAGAAAATGGCTTAAAAAGAGTCATATTTTGGGAAAATATGAAATTTGGTAATTTTTTTAAAAATCAAAAAAATAAAAAATTTCAAAACTTCACAGTATAACTTAAAATAAATGTGGCCACCCACTTTGAGTGAAATTTAAATTTTTTGAGGTGCCCAAAAAAAATCAAAAAATTTCAAAACTTCACAAAATAGCTTAAAATACATGTGGCCATCTAGTTTGAGTGAAATTTAAATTTTGTGAGGTGCCCAAAAAAAAGAAAAAATAATAAAATAATTATAAGTTGCAAAACTTCACAAAATGGCTTAAAATACCTATGGCCATCCACTTTGAGTGAAATTTAAATTTTTTGAGGCCCCCAAAAAAATAAAAAAATAAATAATTTGCAAAATTTCACAAAATGGCTTAAAATACTTGTGGCCACCTACTTTGAGTGAAATTTAAATTTTTTGAGGCGCCCAAAAAAATAAAAATAAATAAATAATTTCAAAACTTCACATAATGGCTTAGAATACCTGTAGCCACTCACTTTAAGTAAAATTTAAATTTTTTGAGGTTCTCAAAAAAATGAAAAAATTCAAAACTTCACAAAATGGCATAGAATACATGTGGCTACCCACTTTAAGTGAAATCTAAATTTTTTTAGGTGCCCAAAAAAATAAAAAATTTCAAAACTTAACAAAATGACTTATAATACCTGTGGCACCCACTTTGAGTAAAATTTAAATTTTTTTAGGTGCAAAACAAATTAACAAATCAAAACAGATTTCTGCTCCAAAAATCAATTTCTGGAGCAGAATTAGTCATCTTTTACTAAACAGATTTCTCCTCCAAAAATTAATTTATAGCAAGAATTTCAGAAATCAATTTTTGGCAAGAATTTGATTTCTGGAGGAGAATGATTACCATACGCACCCTAATACTCTGTCTGTTTACTAAAAGTTTCTTACTGAATGACATGATGGCATGCACCATCTTATCACGTACGTTTGATGTGGGTAATCAAAATTAAAAACCATAGAAAAAGAAAAGGAGGACATGTATCCAAAAACAATAACGAAAGAAATTTTAGTTTATATTTCTTTATCTTGCTTTTCAATTATGGCAACAAATGTCCTCTTAAGCATTATTTCACACTTTCATTTGTTGTATGCACGACAATCCTTGAAGCTCTAGATATGTTTGAATGCGAGCACACCAAGTAAAGGAAATTAGAACAAGGATACTACAAGTGCCAAAACTTGTGTACAACGCTCATTTTAGAGCTAAAAGTTTCCGTCGGATCACTTAAGTGCCAAATTTTTTAAAAAACAATCACTTAAGTGCCAATTTCGGTCAGTTTGGCCGAAAATCCGACGTGACATCTTTTTATTAATTTCTGAAGTCGACGTGACTTGTCGGAAATTTAGTCAGCATGTACAGTCAGCATTTTTTATTTTAAATGATTTTTTTTTTGTTTTTTCCTTTTCTTTCTTTTTACCTTTATTTTCTTTTTTTCCTTTTCCGATCTACCAGCCACCGGCGACGCCCGAGAAGGGCTGGACAAGGGCCTTGCCGACAATAGGCGAGGCCATCCCTTGCCAGCAGCTGGCGAGGCCATAAAGGTGATAGATGCACATCATTCCCCATTGAACATAATGTCAAGAAAGAAGAATAAACTATGACGAAGACGCCGAGTTTCTCTTTGTATTTTCCTATTAGTTGCTATTAAATTTTATAAAGGAAAACGAGGGTCTACAAGTTGTATGTTTAGACTCCGATTGAAATGATACTGATTATTGATTCAATTAAGTTTAATTAGTCACCAAATTACTAATTATTAATAATATTGACAGAGAAGGGTAAAACGGAGAGCGTGTTAATTTTCAGCCCAATAATTCGGCTTATGTTATCCATAAGCCTAATTATGTAGCCCATCACCTGGCTTTCTTTGGTCCAACGATCACAAAATTGTTATCACGGTGCTTCGAAAATTCCTTCTTTTACGCGCATGAGCCGTTGTTCTCGTGTTGTTTTTTTCCCGCGAATGCACTCCAATAATGAAAGGCACCTCCATGAAATGCGTACTTAATTGTAATTGAGTCACGCCATATTTTGAAAATTCTTACATGTTTAAGTTTATCTTCATTCCAGGTGCCCATATTGATTTATCCTGAATTTTATCAATTAAATTTCACTTGACTAAATACCGGGTCAAATTAAAGATCCAAACCAATCCAAAATTAGCCCTCCGACGATATGAAATTTGTTTCCTTTCCAGAATTACAGCAAAATAAGTCTGAAATTTGAAGAAAGAAAAATCACTATCCATGTCCTTTTACAGATGAGATGCAAAATGCAAATTCACTGCTCATATTAATGTTAGATTCACTACACGGTATACAGTTTCATCTCAATAAACAATGTAGAGCCATGCACGCATTCAGAGAGAGAGAGAGAGAGAGAGAGAGAGAGAGAGGTGACAAGCAATTGTACTAGTATCCAAAAGTCAGTATGTTTATTCGAAAGAATATTTCTTTATGATGTAATGAACAAACACATTATTCATGTGAACATCTGCCTAATGGTTGTCAAACCAGTTCTGTGCCTGGAGATAGTTGATGACTTTGCTGTCCACTTGGAAGGCCTTTGTGAGGACGTCAACGTTGATCGGCGGCTTTGACCCAAAGACTGAATTCGCGATTGTTATGAGTCCGGGGTTCTGGCTGCTCAAGAAAGCAAAGGCCAGTGCATTAGTTTCTCCAATGTTCAGCTGGAAGTGAATGAGACCTTGCGGAAACACGAAAACATCTCCTTTGGTCAGCACTTTGGAAAATAGAGTGTTGTTTAATTGGTTGGATGTGACGAAACCGACAAGAAGCGTGCCCTCCACGACCGCAAGCATCTCGGTTCCACGAGGATGGATGTGTGGGGGGTTTAGACCATACGGAGCAAAGTCGAGGCGGGCCATGGCGATGCCGAGAGTGTTGAGTCCCGGGAATTGGTCGACGAAAGCAGTCGTGACTTTGGATCCGAGCGGATTCGACGTATTCCCGGGATATCTGAACTTTGTGAACGAGAAATCATCTGCTGTGGCGAGCTTCGGGTCCTTGCAGAACATCCCATTCACAAACACCGCAGAGTTGGGGTCGTGGACGGCGACACAGAAATCCTGAAGAGGACTCGGGTCAGAGGCAAAGGCACAGGATGATGCCAAAGCCAAGAGGACGAGTGTTTGAAAGAACTTCATCATGGAAAAATTTCTGAGCTTGGTTTAGTCGGTCTCGGTAATTCTGCTTCGTTGAGAATTGTTGTGAAATGCTGCATGTGTAGCAACTCTTTATATAGGAGTTAGTCATTTGACTCAGTCCCGGTCAATTGGCCTGCAGGAAACAGCTGAAGCCAGGAACGATGCCAAGTCCACGGCAATTGTTTATTCTTCCGTGTTGTTGGTGAATCCTTCTTCAACCTCAACCACCTCATGTTTCTGCCTTGCTTGAAAAAATAATGAGTTCTCATCGAGAATTAGTCATTCCATCTTTGACGAGAAGGGATCCACTGCACTTTTCATCTTTTATCATTCTCAGATTTTCTAGTCTATAATGGATGCATATGGCTAATTCAACTTTAGATGTGTTGAAGATATTTAGAAATCTTCTAGGAATATTTAGGATATTTCCTCTAATTTTCTATATCTCTTTTGATTATGTATATCGGATTTGTTTTCATTTGATTTTCTCTATCTAAACCTATAAATAGGCTCTCTATGTACTCTTTTGAAAATGTCGAAATATATATAATTTCTCACATTTTTCTCTTCCACAATTCTTATATTTAACTAAATGCCAAGTTTGAATTTTTAGAGCACGGGCAATCAAACTGAGGGAACTGATGGTTTGTGAATACTCCCTTTAATGTGAACATCCTGCATGTTTGTACAAGAAAGTATGTTTGTACAAGAAAGTATACAAACATCTACAGGAAGTGAATAAGTGTTTTACGGGTGGAGGATGGAGATGCATGTGAACGCACAGGTTCCTACACCAATCTTCATGGACAGATTGATTTGATCAAACCATGCACTTAGAGAAGAATTGGCCCTAGCTCAATCCAGCCGAGCTAGAATCGGCGCACGACATCAAACCAGAAAAGAAGGAAGCCGAAGATTTATAGATGATTGAAGAAGTCCACTTTTATATCAGATAACAAGAATTTTCTTATCTAGGAAAGAGGATGGGTCAAAGAAACAGGCTTTTTGAATTTTGGAACAATTCAACTCTGGGAATAAGATATTAACAAGCACATTGGAGACCTGGTATAGGCCTGGCCGTCTTGCTTATCATAGAAAATTTAATACTGGGTCAACACCACCATCTTCTATAAAAAGGGATCACTTCTCCATGCAAGACATCCCGCTCCTATCTCAAGCAAACAAAAGAAGAGAAGATATCCAAGCCCCAACTCTCCGGCGCACAACCCCAATGAAGTTTCTTCCAACTTGCCTTCTCATGTTGGCTCTGGCAACAGCCACCGCTTTCGCCTACGATCCTAGTCCTCTTCAGGACTTCTGTGTGGCCATCAATGACCCAAAAGGTAGGACCTCTGCCATAGAGTCGACACTCGTATATTTCCGTTCTAATGATCCTAAAGGAATTGCTCCAAAAAGAGTTTTTTTTTTTTTTTTGTAAAGAGTTTCTGCCTGGAAAAGCCAAATAACACGAATTCCGTTTCTTATGCAGTATTTGTGAATGGAAAGTTTTGCAAGGACCCAAAACAAGTCACGGCAGATGATTTCCTCTTTAAGGGGTTCAGATACCCGGGGAATACTGTGAATTCACTCGGCTCGAAAGTCACGCCCGCTTTTGTGGACCAATTTCCTGGACTCAACACCCTCGGCATTTCCATGGCTCGTATCGACTTCGCTCCGGGTGGCCTGAATCCTCCCCACACTCACCCTCGTGGGTCCGAGATTTTGGTCGTCACTGAGGGCACGCTGCTCGTCGGCTTCGTCACGTCCAACCAATTAAACAACACCCTCTTCACCAAAGTCTTGTACAAAGGGGATGTGTTTGCATTCCCAATCGGTCTCATCCACTTCCAGCTGAACATCGGAAAGACCCCCGCACTGGCATTTGCTGCTTTGAGCAGCCAGAACCCAGGAGTCATTACGGTTGCTAATGCGGTGTTCGGATCGAAGCCACTCATATCGGCCGATGTTCTCACCAAGGCCTTCCAAGTGGACAAGAAGGTTGTTGACTACCTCCAGGCGCAGTTTTGGTACGACAATTAAGCGGATACGTTGACCTCCAAGACATCGGATTGCCCCTATATTCTCCATACATGATTGCTTCTTAGACTGACAATTGCTTCCCAATAAGAGAAGTGCTCTTTATGTAACTGATGGTGTTTGTTTGAGTAATAAAAATATTCTTTGTGATTGATATGAACCAGACTCGCTTAGGTTATTGCGTGTTTGATTTCTTCTCATACTTCCCACAGATTCTGCCGTTGCACTTTCTCCCAAAGAGCTATTTATTTCTCATGTTTTGTGTTGGAGTTTGTGAGGGCCTACGAATTGGATGTTTAGACTAGGAACCAAAATGATATTAATTACTGATGTAATTAAGTTTAATTAATCACGGAATTACTAATTAGTAATATTGTCAATAGAGAAGGGCAAAACAGAGAGCACACTAATTTTCAAGAAAAAAGAATTACTACTCATGTCGTTTTGTGGATGAGATGCAAAATGCAAATTCTCTGCTCATATTTAATGTAAGATTCACATTGAGAGAGAGAGAGAGAGAGAGAGAGAGAGAGAGAGAGAGAGAGAGAGAGAGAGAGAGAGAGAGAGAGAGAGGTGACAAGCAATGGTGCTAGTATCCAAAAGTCAATATGTTATTCGAAATAATTTTTCCTCGTGTGATGTAATGAACCAACACATTATTCCTGATGGTTGTCAAACCAGTTCTGTGCCTGGAGATAGTTGATTAGTTTGCTGTCCACTTGGAAGGCCTTTGTGAGGACGTCGACATTGATGGGCGGCTTCGACCCAAAGACTGAATTCGCAATTGTTATGAGTCCCGGGTTCTGGCTCCTCAGGAAAGCAAAGGCCAGGGCATTAGTTTGCCCAATGTTCAGTTGGAAGTGAATGAGACCTTGCGGAAACACGAAAACTTTCATGAAGACCGCTGCTCGATCGCCCCTCTGAAGATTGCTGGAAGGATTTAAGGTGAAAATCTAGAGGGGAAGCTTTGTATTTTTGTCCCATATAAAAAGCTCTCATTAGACCACCCAGTGGCCTCAGGAATCCAGCTCAATGACCTTCTGTCCCCCCGATTTTCTCCCATATAATAAAAGAAGCTTTTTATAGTCTGCTTGGACTTGTCGCTTTGGTTCTCAGAGGTTTGTCTTTGAATGGAGAACGCAGAGAAAGTTCGGCTGGTTCGGTGTCCCAAGTGGACGAATTTGTTGCCGGAGCTCGCTGATTACTCTATTTATGAGTGCGGTGCTTGCATAGCTGTTCTAAACTTTCATTTTTTTTCTTTCGTTTCGCGCTTGCCGAGTCAATTTGAGCCCTGCTTAGTTAATGATAACACTGTGGGCAGTAATATGGAGATGAATGGTTCACGATTTGCTAAAAAGTCGTGGGATTGTGTTAGATGCTTTGGTCAGAATGCAATCCTCGAGGCCAAACAACGATTGAACGCCTCCCCGTGTAATCGTGAGAAACCAATATGAGTGGACTGCAAAACTCGTGTTTGAGATTCACTTCCAGCAATGCCTTGTTCTCAGGAGAAATGGCCATGACAATCTTTTTAGAATTAAATTTGTATTTGCTCTATATTAATGATTAGATTCTTTTCGTAAAATTTTGGAGTTTTCAAAAGATAATATCATCGTGCATAATATTGATGAAGAATTTGAATTTAGAATTGGTACGATGTTTGCTAATGAAGATGAAATTTACAATAAATATAATGCATGTGCAATTGGCAAGGGATTTGAAGTGTGAAAAAGGACATAAAGCAAACAAAAGTAAAGGAGTATCGCAAAGATGCACATGTATGTAATTGCGAATAACACTCTCCACCAATCCCACCTCACGATGTTTATTCCATTAATCCTTTTGGCTTAATGATATGCAGCATTCCATTCTAAAAATGCATTTGAGCATGAGAAAGACATAAGGTAATTCTAATACTCTTTTGTCCAGGAACCCCAAAAAAAGTTTGCTTTTTTAATCTTCCTTCAGCAAGCAAGTTGAATGTGGAAGCAATCGATGCATCAGATTTTCAAGGATCTGTTTTTGTTTGTTTGGGGAAGACTTCTTTGTTCATTGCTTGACATCTTCTATATATTTCTCAACTTCTATTTTCGAAGAGACTGTTGCTTACCTTATATATTACCTTGAAAATGGATCATAGAGAAAGGGAATGAATATGGTGCATACTCCGGTGGGTAACTATTCTGGCATCCACTTTTGCACTCCCAATTTAACATTGTGCTCATCCGGTGAGCGAACAAACAGAAGTTGGGATTGTTCATAAGTTTTTATGGAAGCTACAATAAAACTTTCTCCTTCGATTTTTCTTATAGAAGCAGTTACAATGCATAGTGTTATATTTCGTTAGTCCGCCCATGATGTATGTGTCCAAGGGACACCACACCTTTTGAAGAGGTGCGAGAAGGGTTTCTTAAGGGCAGTTAAGATAACTTTCTAAATAAGAATGACAAGAAGAAATTCAGAATTCTCTCTCTCGACGCAATAAGGATTCCGTATCTACTTTGAGAAGACAATTGATATTAAAGCTGTGGAACAAGAATAATTTCCCTGTGATTGTATTCGAACCAATGTGAAGTAGATTTTGTTCATAGTTTGATGGTAATTCAACATACAATCCTGAAAATTGGTTCGGAGTGCATCAAACAGGTTAGTCGATTCTCCCGTTACACGCTTCCCAACACATAGATATGAATTTCTCATATGAACCTTTGAACAAGATGTTTCCCTTAAAGAATGTGAGTTTCATCTGGACATCTAGATACTGTCATTCAAATAATAATTTAGTTAAAGATTGAAGAATTATAGCGGTCAAACTTATGTTGCTCCACTCAAGTTCCACTTTGTTCGTTTTCGTTTGATGCCTCTCCAAGCTCGGTTACGCCCACATTTTGTGGAGACAATGATGATAAATGCAAATTGCAAGTCGAGGCATAATATACATAAATCATATCAGTCCAGTGCTTTAGAAGACATGGAAACTGCGCGTACATTCAAGAGTGTGTACCCTGTTGTCGCGACCTAAAAAAAATCGGTGTTTTCGATCTTAGGCTAATGGATTACTAGATCAATTAAATTAATTAACCTAGCTCGAGTTCTCTTAAACTCTACCAAATCGCAATTTAAGTCCAATTGTGAACATGCAAATATTTTCAATAGAAGTCGCCACTAATCATTTAAGGTAGGTTGATTAGAAACTTAAATAAAATAGCGTGAGTACTATTTTATTTCTACCAACCAGAAATTAAAGATTCGGGACTTGGTTACGCTAAATTCCTTAACGCCCTTTTAGTACCAATTTCAAGAAAAATACTTAATTTGACAATTTTGAAAAATTTCTGATTTAAAGTTCAAAGGTGCAGAAATTTCTTTTTTTTTTATTTTCTTTTATTTAAATGAAAACTAACCTATATAATGACGTGCAAAAATTGACATGCGATTAATGCAACCTAACATGAAAACTATATGTCATGCGACGGCGTGACATATTTCTAATGACGGGCATATTGTTATTTTTTTCTATTTTTTTAATGAAATTCGGAGTTAAAAAAATGCCATTTATCTAAGCATGCAATTTAAACTAAAGAAATTAACCTATTCTAATGCAATCTTTTTGGTATTTTTTTTAATCAAAATTCGAAATTAAAATGCCAATTATCTAAACAAGCAATTCTAAACTAAAGAAATCAACATATTCTAGAGAATCTTTTTGGTTTTTTTTTTATGAAAATTCGAAATTAAAATCAAGTAAAAAAAATATAACTGCTAAATCTTTCTAATTAAGTTTCGATCTGAAGCCTGACAGATCGACCCTAAAATTCGAAATACCCGCTATGGAAATAATTCTATCTAAAGCATGATAGATAGATTTATTTCCACGTGTGCGGTTGCGGATTAGGAAATTTTCCTAATCGATCACATCTTGAAAAGTTCGGATATCTTAAATATTCAAGATATATTCAAAAGATTTTGAAAATTCTAAAATCTATCCCAATTTAATAAGATCAAATATCCAAGGTTTCAAAAAAGGAAATAAAATCCTAATTGGAATAATGCTTATTATCAAAATATGCAAAATTAGATATCAATAAGCACAAATTAGGCAACAAAATATTCAAATTAAATTGGGATAAGAATAATTACATGATTTGCAGATTTCTTTCCTAATTTGAATTTGGAGCGGATCGGGATTGCGGATTGGCGGTGCGTTGGTGACTGGCGGCGCGACATCGGGAATGGCAACGACGCAACAGGGACAACGGCACGGCGAGCGGCGGTGCAACGGCGTCTGGCGCGATGCATGAGTGGCGGTGTACGAGCGGTGATGCGGCAGTGCACGAGCGGGAGTACGAGGGTGATCAGTCAGAGAAAGGAGTCTTCAAATTGTTGAGCACGTGAAAATCCAGTGTGAAGAATTCGCTTCCCGAACGGACCAGCGATGGTGGAGCCTTTCAGTGACTGTTGATGAGAGCCTTCACGTGGGACTTGCGGCGGTCGACAAGATCGAACCAGCTGGCTGTGGTGTTGAAAGCTTGATGGAAACTCGCTGGACTAATTAGTGTTTGTAGATTGTCAATAGGGCTGTAGAGAGGACAGTTCGGCACAGGGGCTAAGGAATGCCAAGGCTGCAGGGTGCAGCACAAATAACGGGCAACGGTGGCTTGCTGGTGCTAGGCCCGTCTGGCGAAGGAGCTAACAGGACAACGGTGGTGCTGCACATGTGGTTATGCCAGCGTAGCCTCTGAAGGAGTTCCAATGAAGAACCCTTTTCTCTTTTTTTTTTCTTTTTTCGGTAGCCTTCTTCCTTCCGTAGCTTTATTACTTTTTGTGGCCGTGTCTTTTACATACGTAATGCCTAAAAGACCAGCCTCCGACCTCTCCGAAAAATTCTGTTCTCCGAAAATTCTCCGAGTCTCTCTTTAAAAATCTAATTTCTGAAATTATGAGAACCCCCCTTTGATTATAATGCATAAGCATGTATTTATAATGCAAAACTAGGTTAATTAGCCGGGCTTTCTAGTCCTAATGGGCTTAGGCTCTAATCATCATTTAATTTCAAGTGGGTTGAATTAATGTGGGCTTTTATTTAATTAAGCATAATGAGTTAATTTAAGCTCAAATTAAAACAACCGAGCCCGTTTAACTTATGGTTTTCTGCCTTTGCCTTCCGAGTGAGCCGAGTCTCGTTCGATTCCCGAGCTCGATTTATGTGATGAATTTTAAGCTCGCTCGCCACCGTCAATCCGATGTGGAATGCAATTAATTTAAATGAACCTAAACTATATGTTGTGAAATTTTAATATTTTTGTTTAGGAGTTAAAATTTAATCCCTAATTTTCTATGCAATTAATCACTAAATGATGTGCCGAAATTTAGGTGTCAACACTTGTGAACCACTGCTGCCAAGTATTGGCGTGATCAGGGATGAAATTGAGTCGATGATTATATAACTTCTTGAAAAACTCTTGGTTGCGTCTGCAAACAGAAATAACCCAAAATTTAAAGGACAGAAGTTTTATCAACAAACAGCTACATTGAAATGCAGCACCCTATTAAAAACAATCGCTATTGTTGATACAGTAAAATGCAGAAGATGGCGGTGCTTTGCAAGCACCCAAAAGAAACCCAGAAAGGAGAGACACACTGGTTGAAGATGCTTACTGCATTCGTACATTACAATTGAAATTAACAACTTAGCCGTTTTATAGGCTGTACAGCAACAGAAGAGATCCCGACAAAAATAGCAACTACTTTAATTCACAATGGTGAACGTGTGCAGCAACATGCTGCCAACGAAATCCTGAAAACTAGGACCCACTAAGTAACAGAAACACACGACTAGCTATTAATTGAAAAACATAAAAAAAAAAAAACAACTTTGACTCTTTCTAACAATTGTTGGCTGCTAAGACAAGCAAAAACTCCATTTTCCTTGTGATCAAGGTTAATGATATATCATTGACAAAGAATAGCTATTAGTTGAGTATTTTCTTTCTTTCCTTTGCGGCCAAACGGCCAAGAACAGGGAGGGGTCGATGAACCTGGGAAAATGCCGTGAAGAGCACAAAATCCCTGGAATCAGAGTCCAGGATTGGGAATTTCATCTCCCGCCGCTTCAAGGAGGTCTTCTAAGCAAAAGCAGCAGTCCTAATGAAAGTGGAGGTCTTTGAAGCGGCCGTCCTTGCGAAAATGGAGGTCTTGGAAGTGACTGTCGAGCGGAGGTCTTTGCGAAAGTGGAGATCTTCGAGTGGCGGTACTCACTAAAATGGAGGTATTCGAGGCTGCGGTCGGCCAAAGATGAATGAATTCGATTCTAAGTGAAAACAGAGACGTTTGAGCTATTATAAGCATTGGAAGGACGAAGGAGAAACTCTCTCTCCTCTTCTGGGCGAGGGCTCAAATTTTTTGCTGCAAAATGCTGCCAAAAGCATTTATGGGCAGCTGTCCAATTCTCAGACGTGTTTATATAAGTTCCCCACGTGCCAGCCTCTGAATGGATCTGACTAGACAAATGCGCGCCACGTCAGCTGCTGACATGGCGCTTTGGTACAACTTAACATTTTCTCCCGAAGAGGACTCGGCTCAGAGGCGAAGGCACAGGATGATGCCAAAGCCAAGACGACAAATATTTGAAAGAACTTCATCATGGAAAAATTTCTGAGCTTGGAGGTCTTGGTAATTCTGCTTCGTTGAGAATTGTTGTGAAATGCGGAATGTTTAGCAACTCTATACATAGGCGTCAGTCATTTGACTTTGTCCCAGTCAATTGGCCTGCAGGAAGAAGCTGAAGCCAGGAACGCTGCCAAGTCCACAACAATTGTTTATACTTCCGTGTTGCTGGAGAATCGTCCTGCAACCTCAACCACCTCATGTTTCTGCCTTGCTTGAAAAAATAAACGAGTTCTCATAGAGAATTAGTCATTCGATCTTCGACAAGAAGAGATCCACTTCACTTTTCATCTTTTCCCATTCTCAGATTTTCTAGTCTACAATGGATGCCTACGGCTACTTCAACTTTAGATGCCACGTTGTAAATTTTAGAGCACGGGTAATCAAACTGAAGGAACTGATGATTTGTGGATATTCCCTTTAATGTGAACATCCTGCATGTTTGTATAAGAAAGTATACATAACATCCATAGGAAGTGAATAAGTGTTATCCTGGTGGAGGATGGAGATGCATGTGAACGCACAGGTTCCTACACCAGTTTCAATGGACAGATTGATTTGATCAAACCATGCACTTAGAGAAGAATTGGCCCTCGCTCAATCCAGCTGAGCTAGAATCTGCGCACGACATCAAAACAGAAAATAAGGAAACCGAAGATTTAGAGATGATCAGATAACAAGCCTTTTCTTATCTGGGAAAGAGGATGGTCAAAGTAAGAGGCTTTTTGAGTTTTGGAGCAATTCATCTCTGGGAATAAGATATTAACAAGCACATAGGAGGCCTAGTATAGGTTTGGCCGTGTTGCTTATCATAGAAAATTTAATATTGGGTCGATACCACCATCGTCTATAAAAAGGGATCACTTCTCCATGCAAGACATCCCGCTCCTATCTCAAGCAAACAAAAGAAGAGAAGATATCCAAGCCCCAACTCTCCGGCGCACAACCCCGATGAAGTTTCTTCCAACTTGCCTTCTCATCTTGGCTCTGGCAACAGCCACCGCTTTTGCCTACGACCCCAGTCCTCTTTAGGACTTGTGTGTGGCCATCAATGATCCCAAAGGTAGGACCTCTGCTGTAGCGTCGCTAGTATATTTCCGTTCTAATGATCCTAAAGGAATTGCTCCAGAAAGAGTTTTTGCTTGAATATGCCTAATCACACAAATTCCGTTTCTTATGCAGTATTTGTGAATGGAAAGTTTTGCAAGGACCCAAAACAAGTCGCAGCAGATGATTTCCTCTTTAAGGGGTTCAGATACCAGGGAATACCGCAAACCTGCTCGGATTGAAAGTCACACTCACTTTTGTGGACCAATTCCCAGGACTCAACACTCTCGGCATTTCCATGGCCTGTATTGACTTTGCTCCGGGTGGCCTGAATCCTCCCCACACTCACCCTCGTGGCTCCAAGATTCTTGTGGTCGCTGAGGGCACCCTGCTCGTCGGCTTCGTCACATCCAACCAATCAAACAACACTCTCTTCACCAAAGTCTTGTACAAAGGGGATGTGTTTGCGTTCCCAATCGGTCTCATCCACTTCCAACTGAACATCAGAAAGGACCCCGCACTGGCCTTTGCTGCTCTGAGCAGCTAGAACCCAGGAGTCATTACCATCGCTAATGCGGTGTTCGGATCAAAGCTGCCCATATCGGCCGATGTTCTCACCGAGGCCTTCCAAGTGGACAAGAAGGTTGTTGACTACCTCCGGGCACAATTTTGGTACGCCAATTAAGCGGATGCGTTGACCTCCAAGACATAGGATTACCCCTACATTGTCCATGCATGGTTGCTTAGATTGACAATTGTTTCCGAATAAGAGAAGTGCTCTTTGTTAATGGTGAATGTTTCGGTACTACAGGATCATTCTTTATGATTGATTTGAACCAGACTCGCTTAGGTTTATGTGTATTTGATTTCTTCCTTCACTTCCAACAGATCCCGCGGTTGCACTTTCTCCCAAAGAACATTTTTTTATTGCTCATGTTTTGTGCTATACTTTGTGTTGGATATCAGAATGTGTGGTCATCTGTTGTCTCCGTTTGCGTGGATTGTGATATAACTGTTAGCAATTAATGTGTAATCTCCGTTTCCATTTTGCCTAGATTAGTCATGTTTAATTAACAAATTATGCCACGGAGGTGATTATAATGGTTTCACATTACTAACTGTGACACATTCTAATCTAATGGATAGGTGGGGTGTGAGCAATTTTCAGAACTATAATGGTGCGCATGGAATGCATTCCCAAATAAAAATTTTGTTCCGGAATGCATTATGGAACAGAATGAGGTTTGTTAAAAAAATTTCTGGAATGCATTTTGGAGAGATTTTTGCATTCTGGAATAAAAATACTTGATTCCAGAATGTATTCTTGATTCCAGAATGAGTTTTTGGCAAGAAAAAGAGAAGTTACTTTTTGTAGCTTCTTGATTCCGGAATGCATTCTCCCTATTTTTTCACAATTTTTTTTTTCAGAAAATGCATAAAAATTGAAAAATTCTAGAAAAATTCATAAAAATTTCTAGAAAATGGCTTAAAAAGAGTCTTATTTTGGGAAAATATGAAATTTGGTAATTTTTTTTAAAAATCAAAAAAATCAAAAATTTCAAAACTTCACAGTATAACTTAAAATAAATGTGGCCACCCACTTTGAGTGAAATTTAAATTTTTTGAGGTGCCAAAAAAAATCAAAAATTTCAAAACTTCACAAAATAGCTTAAAATACATGTGGCCACCTAGTTTGAGTGAAATTTAAATTTTGTGAGGTGCCCAAAAAAAAGAAAAAATAATAAAATAATTATAATTTGCAAAACTTCACAAAATGGCTTAAAATACCTATGGCCACCCACTTTGAGTGAAATTTAAATTTTTTGAGGCCCCCAAAAAAATAAAAATAAATAAATAATTTGCAAAATTTCACAAAATGGCTTAAAATACTTGTGGCCACCTACTTTGAGTGAAATTTAAATTTTTTGAGGCTCCAAAAAAATAAAAATAAATAAATAATTTCAAAACTTCACATATTGACTTAGAATACCTGTAGCCACTCACTTTAAGTAAAATTTAAATTTTTTGAGGTTCCCAAACAAATGAAAAAATTCAAAACTTAACAAAATGGCTTATAATACATGTGGCACCCACTTTGAGTAAAATTTAAATTTTTTTAGGTGCAAAAAAAATTAACAAATCAAAATAGATTTCTGTTCCAAAAATCAATTTCTGGAGCAGAATTAGTCATCTTTTACAAAACAGATTTCTCCTCCAAAAATTAATTTCTGGCAAGAATTTCAGAAATCAATTTCTGGCAAGAATTTGATTTCTGGCAAGAATTTCAGAAATCAATTTCTGGCAAGAATTTGATTTCTGGAGGAGAATGATTACCATACGCACCCTAATACTCTGTCTGTTTACTAAAAGTTTCTTACTGAATGACATGATGGCATGCACCATCTTATCAAGTACGTTTGATGTCGGTAATCAAAATTAAAAACCATAGAAAAAGAAAAGGAGGACATGTATCCAAAAACAATAACGAAAGAAATTTTAGTTTATATTTCTTTATCTTGCTTTTCAATTATGGCAACAGATGTCCTCTTAAGGATTATTTCACACTTTCATTTGTTGTATGCACGACAATCCTTGAAGCTCTACATATGTTTGAATGCGAGCACACCAAGTAAAGGAAATCAGAACAAGGATATTACAAGTGCCAAAACTTGTGTACGACGCTGTCGCGACCCTAAAAAAATTTATAAATTTCTCTCGAGCTAATGGATTATTAAGATTGAACTTAATTCGGACCCTCCCAAGTCCTACCAATTCGCAACTTAGGGTTTAAGTTCTTAACATGCAAATGCTTTCATGCTTGGAGTCGCCACTAATCAATTTACGGTAGGCTGATTAGAAACCTAAATAAAACATAGGGAGATATGTTTTATTCCTACGAATCAGAGATTCTAAGCCCGGGGACTTGATTACGCTAGATCTAGTCTAACGCCCTTTCGGTACCTTTTCATTTCAAAAATATTTTGGCAGGCAATTTGGATCCATTTTTAGCTTAACCACTAACATGTGAAGTGTTCATGCGGGTGCGCAAACCACCAATTTAACACCTAGAAATCAAAGCATTAAATAAATTGCAAGCTTAGGAGAATAACTTACCTCAGTGCCACGCAAGCATCTGCATTGTTAGTATGAAAATCACATCAACATTCTAATATGATTTCTAATTAACAAGCATTCATTCAATTTCTTTTTTTTTATTTTCACTTTATTTAAATGAAATCTAAACTACATGCAATGACGTGCAAAATATGACATGCGAATAATGTAACCTAACATGCAAACTATATGACACGACGACGACGTGCCTTAATTCTAATGACGAATGAATGATTTATTTTTTGGTATTTTTTTATCAATGAAATTCGGAATTAAATGAAATTCGGAATTAATGAAAATGCCTAAAATAACATGCAACCTAATGCCTCCTATTTTTTGTATTTTCTGTTTAAAATTCGAAATTCAAAAATACATAAGTTAACATGCAATCTATGATGACTTAATCTACCCTAGAATGATTTATTTTTGGGATTTTTGATTAAAATTCGGAATAATAAAATAACGTGAATAATCCATTAGGATTTGAAGTAATACCTAATTTAAATTAGGAAACTTGCCACGTTACGTCCTAATTTAAATTAGATATTTATCTTATCCTTCGGGATATATTCAAAAACCCTAGACATACAAAAATTCTAATTTAAATCTCAAAACAGAAATTTTTTTGGGTTTTCTTTTTATTTGAAAAGGAAAGAAATCAAAACAAGGATAACAATCAAACTCAAATCAACCACGCAATCCGCCAAATTCGTTTCAAACTCGGATTAGGCACAAAAATCAAATTATCGGTCATATCTAAAGGGTTATAGATATTAACAGATAATCGATTATTCAAATTTGGAAAGCTAATGAAATTTATCATCGTATCTAAGTGATTATAGATAGGATGATAATTTCCCGTACCGCCGCGTATCGGACTTTAGGGTTAAAGTCGGATAGACGTCCAGATACGTTGCTTAAATTAGGAAATTTTCCTAATTTGAATATTTTTAATATCACGGATATCAAACATTATCCTAAAGCTATCTAATATTCCAACGTGATAATCATGCAATATTCAAAATACTCAAATTAGGAAATTGGAACATTCAGAAAATTCATTAGATAATCATCTTACCTAATTTGGATAATTCCTAATTTGAACTCGGATCGGGATCGAGCTCGACTTCGGATCGGATTGCGACGAACGACGACGACGAGACACGGCCGGCGACGGGACGGCACCGGTGTGAGGACGAACAGCAGCAATGGCGCGGCTGTTCCGGCGGGTTTACTCTGGATGACGTGGACGTTAGGCGCGTTGGTCCGGGCGGCTCGGGTGGAAAATTTCAAGACTGCACGATTCCGGAAAAATGGGCGTAACTTCCTCAATATACGTCGGATTGACCCGATTCCAAAAGCCACAGATCAAGGACTCATAGATCTACAACTTTCGTGTTTTGAGTTTCCACAAATAAGCTCTGTGGAGTGAGCGATTCTGGGAGGAAGTGGACGAGGAGCAGCAGCGTTGGTGAAGAATCAGAGAAGCAGCAACCGTCCACGTTGACGCCAAAGGGGACTCAACACAGCAAGGCGTCTTCGGGCTTCTGTGGCGAGAGAAAGAGCAAAAGCAGCAACGTTGGGTGGAAGGTAGCGACGTCGACGGGCGGTTGAGGTGCGACGACGCGCGGCGTCCTCGATGGTGATGCGCGACGTCGCTTTTCTCTCTCCCTCTCTCTCACACTTGTGTCTCTCTAAAAATTTCTGATCTGAAAATTATGAGAGCCCCCTCTAATTTGACTTAATGTGATGTTTATATAGGCTAATCCTAGGTCAAATTAGATGGGCTCTAATCCTAGTGGGCTTAGGCTAGGGCTTAGG
This sequence comes from Syzygium aqueum, assembly GCA_031216185.1. Lineage (NCBI taxonomy): Eukaryota > Viridiplantae > Streptophyta > Magnoliopsida > Myrtales > Myrtaceae > Syzygium > Syzygium aqueum. The sequence continues at coordinate 21,745,764 of CM062237.1, read as the reverse complement.
CTTAATTATAATTTAAATGGGCTGAATTAATTAACTCAACATTACTAAATTAAGCCCAATTTAAAACAACCAAGCCCTTGCGACGTGAAATTTCCGGCCCTCGAATTCCCGAGCATCCCGAATTTCATTCGATGAAATTTAAGCACGTTAGCTGACGCCAATTCGATGCAAATGCAATTAAAATAAAATGAAACTAAACTATATATTATGCAAAAATTAAATATTTTTTTGTTTAGGGGTTAAAAAATAATCCCTAATTTTCTATGCAAATTACACTAAATGATTGTCAAAATTTAGGTGTCAACAGCTGCCCCTCTTTGAAGGTGAGCTCGCAGAGGTTGCATTCAAAAATTAAATGATACCTAAATTTCAACTATACAAATGCAATGAATGTTGTTTTTGTCGGGATTATGAGTCCCATTTTTGAATGCATTAAAAAATGATGCATGCTGACATGAAAAGAAAACATACCTGGAATTACTTACCTGACAGAAGCGAGATAATGCAACTCGAGGCACGACTCTGATTTTGTGTTGTTTGGCAAATGTCTGGGCTCAGTCCCATAAGTATTGCCTGATAAACTGTTGATGAATGTCGGTGATCTGCAGTTAAGTCAAATCACAGGAAGAAAGCTCAACATATCCAACCATCACCTGGATGCGCGAGATAAAAAAAGTGTAAAAACGTTTCGACCTTTACAAACCACCTATACATCTCCATAGATATTTGTAAAGATTTGGCCGCTGCGCCTATACATCGCCATAGGTGCGTCACGGGGGAACTAAATAGGATATTCCGACCCTTATGAGATACCTATACATCGCCATAGATACTCATAAGGATTTGGCCGCGTCACTTATACATCGCCATAAGTGAGACACGGGGGAAAACCTGGGGGTTGAGGGAATATTCCGACCTTTATGAAATACCTATACATCGCCATAGATATTCATAAAGATTTGGCCGCGCCACCTATACATCGCCATAGGTGAGTCGCGGGGGAATATCCAGGAGGGGTAGAGTATTCCGACCTTTATAAGATACCTATACATCGCCATAGTCACTTATAAAGATTTGGCCGCCGTACCTATACATCACCATAGGTATACCGCGGGGGAATACTTGAGATTAAAGAAGAATTCCGACCTTTACTAGACATCTATACATCGCCATAGACACTTGGTAAAGAATTGGCCGCTTCACCTATACATCGCCATAGGTGAGTAGCGGGGGAATCTTCTGGAGATTGTAACAATCTGATTTTGGTGAACAGTGGGACGAGCCCGAATGTTCGAGGGTTCCTTGACAAAGTACCTGGATATCATCAGAGGTACCTGAAAAGGCTTGATCAATAGACACCTGCACATCATCAAAGGCATCTAGAGATCGCAACGAAATGATCAAATGGGGGACCTGACGATTGCTCGTACAGGTTAGGGATATAGAGATATACTTACCTGGTGATATCTCCGACTCTCGAGGGTGTGTCTCCTGCTAGACACAGTTTTAAGCAACATGTAATATGTATTCGCACTATCAAGAACACATGTACACATGTACTATGAATTCAACTGATTTTCATGCACGATGGTTTTGTCAAATCGGCATTATAAACTTCGCTGGAGAAAAATTCATGACAAGACAATCCGGATTCATAAACGGATATCTTGAAAATGTCGAATAAGGGACCTTCGGTCTGAAAGGGCTTTTCTCTCATTCTTATCAAAAAAGGCTGATTTATGCGAATCACTCCATCTCACCGTCATCATGTCGACAAGGGTCCGAGTATTCTCGCAAGCGGTACGACCTTACCAATCCAAGAGGTCTTTACTGGGACTATAACATGGGTTTGGTCAATGGCTTAGCAACGGGGACTGTTTGAGTCGAGGCCATTGAAGGAAAATACTCTGCAATTGTCTCCGGGTTTACAAGTCAAGAACCCTGCAAAATGAGACAAAAATGGACTTGCTCGCACTTCTTCGAGCTAAGCTTATAAACATATGAAATTCTACGTTAGTTCAAGTGCCCTAATCTGAAGAGACTTTGTAAGGGACGTAACGTTGGCTAGGCTCATGGGTTGAGAAATGAATGGATCATTTGGCTCAAAATATATGATTTGGGTGAATAGGTTGGTGATCATCTTGGCATTGTCACCGGTCTTCCTCTTCACCAGAGATTTTCTCTCGGTAAATGCTCCATTAGCTTCGAGAGTTCATCACTTGATTTCTCTAAGTCTTGTCCACTGGGGATTTTGACATGCCGTGTCTTAACACATTTTTTCATTGGGCATCGGTCTTGCTTTTACCAGGCACACTGCTTTTTCTTGCCCTCTTTTTTTTTTTGACATGACATACAATGTAAATAGTAACTAGCTAATCTGCCTGATTGACTCGCCGTTTGAACTCAGAAACTTCTTGCTTTCAATCAATGCTCTGGATATGCTGCTTGAACAATGATGACTTTTGCCTTGCCCCAGTGTTGGGGATGATCACCAACCGGGTTTATATGAAACGAATTTACAGGCTCAATTGGGCTTTGCAAAGGGTAAAGTGTATATAGGATAGAGAAAGAAATGCTCTTCGTCATCCTAAGGCACTTGAACTTCATGTGAATTCATCTGAAAAAGCAACACTCGAAGATTGATGCAAGTGAAAGCAAGAAAATTTTCTATTCATTTTTTTTTCACCTTATGATGCTGATTTACCTCCAGTTTGCCCCGATGTGGGGTAGTTCTTGACAAGGGTAATTTGAATGAATTTCTCCAAATGTTTAGGCTCAAAGAGGTTGAACAATGGATACTGCTTTTGTGTTTAAGATAGAGAAACGAAATGCCTCTTGTCATTTCGATCGCCGTACCTTTTGCGAGAAAACTCTTTACCTTGCAGACATGGAATTTTCCACTCAACTCGCTAGGGATTTTTTCACTTTTTCTACTCAACTCACTGGGGATAAATGGGACTGTATATAGAATAGGGCTTGCCTTTCATCATCCCGAGGCACCTCATTCGACACATTCAATTCATTTCGCATGAGTTATAAGATTATCAAAACAGATTTCCCCTTCTGAAATCGATAATGCAAATTGACAAAATAACAATGCAGAAATTAAGCCAATGCAAACATCTTAATTCTGAATTGATTGAAAATCACTTATTCATCATTGAACTGTTTGCAATTCAAAGTAAAACCAAACACACGAGAAATTTCGCTGCAAAATGTCAAGTTTTATCAAGGATAGTACATCTTCACAGCATCAGAATTAACAGGATTGGAGAACTCACGACCATCCATCTCTGCGAGGATCAGGGCGCCTCCAGGAAGTACCTTTCTAACCACGTATGGACTAATGTAATTTGGAGCAAATTTACCTCCAGGAATAGGGAAGATTGGCAGCACCTTCCTCAGGACTAGATCATCTACCTCGAAGTGTCTGGGACGCACCTTTTGATTGAAGGATCTAGCTATCCTCTGCTGATAGGTTTGACCATGGCAAATGGCTCTCAACCGCTTCTCATCAATTAGGTTCAGCTGCTCCTGTCTTTGTCGAATCCATTCCGCTTCAGACAACTCCACTTGGGATAAAACACGCAGGGAAGGGATCTCCACTTCAACGGGCAGAACAGCTTCCATGCCATACACCAGAGAAAAAGGGGTTGCACCGACAGAGGTTCGGATGGAAGTTCGATATGCCATCAATGCAAATGGCAATCTCTCATGCCAGTCACGATGATTCTCGGCCGTTTTAGCCAAGATCTTCTTGATGTTCTTGTTAGCGGCTTCAACTGCTCCATTCATTTGTGGACGATAGGGAGATGAATTCAAATGCCGAATCTTGAACTCATCGAACAACTGGTCCATGAACTTGTTGTTCAAATTCGTCCCATTATCAGTGATAATAGCTTCGGGAACACCATAGCGAGCGATTATATCTCGCCTGATAAATCTCACAACGTTCTTTGCAGTGACGTTAGCGTAGGATGCCGCTTCAATCCACTTGGAGAAATAATCGATTGCGACCAAGATGAAACGGTGTCCATTCGACGCGTTGGGGTTAATAGGGCCAATCACATCGATGCCCCACATTGAAAAGGGCCACGGCTCGGACAGCTGATGTAACTCGGTGGGAGGAACATTTATTTTGTCCCCATGAACTTGACAGCGATGACATTTTCGAACATGTTGGATGCAGTCACCTTCAAGACTGAGCCAATAATAACCCAATCTCATGATCTTCTTAGCTAGCATGTGGCCATTCATGTGAGGATCACATATTCCTTCGTGCACCTCTTGCATGATTCTGGTAGCTTCAGCTGCTTCTACACACCTTAGCAGAATCGAATCATAGGACCTCTTGTACAGTTTCTCACCACTGACAAAGAATTTCGAGGCCATTTTCATTATATATTTCCTGTCGGCTGGAGTGCTTCCTTCAGGAAATTCTTGCTTCTGGATATAGTTCATGATATCGTAATACCATGGCTTCTCGTCAGGTTCTCCAGTCACAATCATACAGTAGGCAGGTTTTGTTAAGACTTCAATCTTCAAGGGTTCCACCTCTACTCCACCGGTCACTGGCAGCATGGAAGACAACGTAGCTAGCGCATCAGCGAACTGATTGTGGGACCTCGATAAGTACTCGAAAGAAATGTCTTCGAATTCCTTTATGATTTCTTCGAGGTATTCATGATACGGCACTAGTTTGGTATCTCTCATCTTCCATTCTCCTACAGTTTGGAGAATAATCAAAGCAGAATCACCGAATACTTTCAATTTGGATACCCCCATTTCTACTGCGGCTTGAAGTCCGAGGATACAAGCTTCGTACTCGGCTATATTGTTAGTACACGGGAACACCAACTTCGCTGCTACTGGATAATGCTGCCCATCTGGAGATATTAGGACTGCCCCAGTACCAGAACCAGCTAGGTTCACGGCTCCGTCGAAGAACATGGTCCAAATGTCCTCTTTTATCGTCAAAATACGATCTTCTGGGGAGTATCCATCATCATTTGAGATTCCAGGATTCTCGGCTAACACATCAGCAATCACTCGACCTTTGACTGACTTCTGTGGCATCATTTGGACATCGAATTCTGAAATCAAAATTTGCCATTTGGCTAGCTTCCCTACCAAAGCCGGTTGATCAAGCAAATACTTGATGGGATCATTCTCAGTCACCAGGAGAGTCTGATGATGCAGTGTATACTGTCTTAGCCTGTGTAACACCCATACAAGTGCGGCACAAGTCTTCTCGACTTCGGGATAGTTCAACTCCGAGACGGTGAACTTCTTACTCAAGTAGTAAATGGCTCGCTCTTTTCCATCTTCAAGATTTTTCTGGGCTAACATTGCTCCCAGCGACTCACTATGAATAGTGAGATATAGGATCAAGGGCTGGCCCGGCACTGGTAGGACTAACACTGGAGGTTTCACCAAGTACTGCTTTAGTTCTTTAAACGCTTCTTGGCAATCATCATCCCATTCTACCTGAGCATTCTTCCTTAGGAGTTTGAAGAACGGTTTAACAGTTTCAGAGAGCTGGGAAATGAACCGGGCTATATAGTTTAGTCTGCCCAGGAGACTTCGTACTTCTTTCACGGTCGATGGGGGTTGCAGCTCACATATGGCCTTCACCTTGGAAGGGTCGATTTCAATGCCCTTACTGCTTACTACGAACCCAAGTAGTTTGCCTGACGTTGCTCCGAATACGCACTTCGCTGGATTGAGACGGAGTTTAAATTCACGGAGTCGGTCGAACAATTTTTTCAAGGTATCAACATGACTCTCTCTGGGTCGAGACTTGGCAATCATGTCATCAACATAGACCTCGATCTCTTTATGCATCATGTCATGGAAAAGAGTCACCATTGCCCGTTGGTATGTTGCCCCAGCATTCTTAAGGCCGAAGGGCATAACTTTATAATGAAACGTTCCCCAAGGAGTGATAAACGTCGTCTTCTCCTTATCACCATCCTTCATTCTTATCTGATTATAGCCCGAGAAGCCATCCATGAAAGAGAACAGCTCGAACCCAGCAGTACTGTCTACCAGAACATCTATGTGCGGTAATGGAAAGTCATCTTTAGGGCTAGCCTTGTTCAGGTCGCGATAGTCGATGCATACCCGAACTCGGCCATCCTTCTTCATGACCGGCACGATGTTGGCCACCCAAGTAGGGTATTGAGTGACCTCGATAAATCCCACTTTCAACAATTTCATGACCTCCTCTTCTATTTTCTTCGAAAGCTCTGACTTAGTCCTTCGCAACCTCTGTTTCTTGGGCGGCATGCTAGGATTAGTTGGCAAGCCGTGCTCCACAATAGAAGAGTCTAAACCCGGCATATCAGCATACGACCAGGCGAAGATATCCTGGTAATCCTTCAGCAATTGGACCAGGCGTTTTGCTTCACCTTCGGGAAGGGTTGCCCCTATCTTTACTTCTTTGGTTTCTCCAGAATCACTCAAATTGACGGTGATAGTCTGGTCCACCGTCAGGACTTTAGGTTTTTCATACAGCTCTAGATCGCGCTGAATATCAGAGGAATCATCAAATTCTTCGGCATCATCGGGATCAAACTCGGTTGCATATAATTCAGCATTTTGGACCGTTCCCGTACCCTCATGTGTCATAAGATTGCCCTTGAAACATAAAGTAAGGTATTCAGAAGGACAAACAGGGCTAGACATTGCACTTCCTTGTAAGATTTTTTGTTTTGTTTTTTTTTATGTTTTTGTTTGTTTTTCTGAAATTCATTTTGAAAAAATTTTAGCACGAGAAAGCATGAAGAAGCCCAGGCCTCAGAATTCTCCTTGGACTATATTTTCTTTTATCAGTTGGATATCATCACCGGGCTGGTTTGATATACCTCAACATGCCCTCAAAAAATGAGAATAAAACTTGTAATTTCATTGATAATTTCAAAATGAATTACATTTATTGAATGGAAATTGCAACAATCAAAACCTAAGAACGGAAACAGAAAGCAGCACCCGAAACGGGGCGAATCCTAGAAAGCAATAAAAATTCCCACGCAGGGGAGTGTGCGGAAAAGGAAAAGTATTACTCTTGTGGGCCCGTGCCCATTCCCTCTAACGGTCCTTCTTCGATAGTTCCGATGAAGATGTTGTCGAACAGGGTAGTGATTCCCTCTATCACATCGTCGGGATCTTCTGTCTCCAGAGGCGTTAGCTCGTCCATACCTCCCCATCCGTCAGGGACAATGTCGCGGGGATCCGAATAAAAGCTTGGGGGGGCTGAGTACTTTACATAGTAATCAAACTTCCCACTCGGTTGCCCCAGCGTGTCGATCACTTCCTTCTCTTCATGCATCATCTTCGCAGGACCTGGAAACGTGGTGCGGATATGTGGAGGCATCTTACCACGCACAGGCTCTTCATTATTCAACCCTTGATTGGATCGCTGTCCGTTCTGCTCAGTTCCTTGACCTCGACCTCGACCATATCGACGTCTCTCATTATTTGGTGCAGTTGGCCCTTGATACCCCAATCCAGCAGTGCGGGGTCTTTGAGAGACTTCGATCGGTCGGCGGATACCCTGACCACCCCTGCCAAGGCCTTCACCCGGAATAAAAGCATGAGACACCATTATTCTTCCGATCATGACAGCAGCATTCGACACCTCAGGAACTAGCGGCGATGATCCTCTAGAGGCATGAATGGTTGATACGAGCTCGAGTGACTGGTAGCTCGACTCTATTTTGCAATCTGGTTCGAGATAGGGGATAGCCGTCGCATGGTAGATTGGGTGCTCTTCTTCACCATGCACCGTGACTAACTTCCTTTCGACCACAAACTTTACCTTCTGATGAAGACTGGACGGCACAGCTCCGGCAGTATGAATCCATGGACGACCCAACAGGAAGTTGAATGCAGTGGGAATGTCCATAACCTGGAATAGGATATTGAAGACTGTTGGTCCTATCTGTATGTCGAGGTGAATTTCTCCCATCACTTCCTTCTTTGTTCCGTCAAAGGCCCGCACGGAGGTTTTCGCGGAACTAATTCTCAAAGGATCCACCTTGAGGCGGTGTAAAGTTGCTAGAGGACAAATGTTCAAGGCCGAACCATTGTCGATTAACACTCGGGCTACGTGCGAGGCCTTATATTTGACGAAAATGTACAGCGCTTTGGTGTGTCCTCTGCCTTCTAGAGGGAACTCCTCATCCGAGAAAGCAATTAGGTCTTTGAGGAGTATAGAACCCACGAACTCCTCCAATCTTTCGTGATCGATCGTCTCGGGAACATGGACTTCGCTCAGCACTTTCATCAGGGCTTTCTGATGCTTGACAGACGTCTGGAGAAGTTCAAGAAGGGAGATTTGCGCGGGCATCTTGCGCAATTGTTCCACTATGTTGTACTCACTGGCTTTAATCACAACCAGGAATTCCTTAGCTTCTTCGTCAGTGACAGGTTTCGCCGGTTGAGCATTAGCTTGGCTGTATGCGCGCCCGGACCTGGTGACTAGGTCGACGTCGAGACTATAGGACCACGGAACTGCCTTATTGTTAGCGTACTCATACGGCTGAGGAATCTCGATCACTATCCCTTCATCAGCTGCGGGGGTGATTAATACAATCTCTTCGTTATCGGACGCGTCTTCGAGCGGTGGCATGTCTTCGAGCGGTGGCATGTCTTCGGGCAAAGGATCGAGGTTGTCCTTCCCGATGTCCAACGTAGCGAATTCCTCGTCCCAGTTGATAACGACCTCAGAGATAGTGGAAACGATGCCCGTATGGTCAGCATAGACAATCATCTTGGCTTCCACCATTCTGGAGATTCTTTCCCTCATGACAGCCAGGGGAAGGGCTTCATTGCTCGGGTAATATCCGGCTTTCACCAATTCACCGTAGACCTCCGCGGTGTACACCTTTATGTTTTTTATTCGACCAGCATCGAAATAAAATATGGCATTAACATTCCCCGCGTGATCAGGGAGCGGGTTGCTTTGAACGTTTGGCTTGGCGGGTTGGAACGAGAACGCCTTTGTATCAAGGAGGTTTTGGATTCGGTGCTTGAGGGCTAGGCAGTCGTCGGTTGAGTGTCCGAGCTCACCCATGTGGTAATCGCATTTTTTGGACGGGTCGAAGTTACGGTATTGCTCAGGATTGGGCCGCTTTGGCTCAGTGGTGAGTAAACCTTTCTTCCGGAGCACCGCCAATACTTGCGATAACGATCCGGGGAGGGGGGTGAATTGCCTCCTATTATTCCACCTTTGAAAAGGTTGGCGGCCCGTGCTTTGCTGTTGAGCTTCTGCCACTTGAATTGCCGGGGCAGGATTAGTATTCCGCCGGCTCGGTTGTTTATATGCCACGTTCACTTCTGCAGCCGGTTCTTTCTCCTTTCTTGCAGTGAATCTCTTGTTTGAGGAAGACGGTTCCACAAACCAATCATCCTTCAGCCCTATCTCAATTTGCTCGCCTATAGGGATGAGCTGGTTGAAGTTGTCAGCTGGAATGGCGACCATTCGATTACGGTACTCGAACGGGAGAGTTTTGACGAACGTCCTCTTCAGCTCACTGTCGATTGGTTCTGGGACAACCTGAGCGGCTAAATTCCTCCACCTGATGGCATAATCTTTGAAAGACTCGGTCTTCTTCATTTGAGCACGCTCGAGATCATCACGAGTGGGAGTGATGTTCGTTATGAACCGGTATTGTTTGAGGAATGCCTCACTGGCCTCCTTCCAGCTTTTGAGGCTATTGATCTTTTTCATGAGGTACCAGTGCAGAGCAGGGCTGGTCAAGCTCGCTTGGAATGCGTGGATCATCAGGAGCTCGTTGTCGACGTACGAGGTCATTTGCACATGGTACAACTGCAGGTGAGCTTTTGGGCAAGTGGTGCCATTGTACTTGTCAAAGTCTGGCATCTTGAACTTCTTTGGAATTTTGATCTGCGAGTACAGAGACAGATCAACCGAGGGTGAATCCTGCGAACCTTCCAACTGCTTGACTCTCTCCTCGAGCTTGTTGACCCGCTCATCAGGCTTAGGTTTGTTGACGACAATCTGGACAGGGTCATCTTCCAATTCAGGCATATCATCATCTTCCTCGACATCGACATTCTTTGCGCTTATATGCTTCGGGACTGATACTTCAGGGGATGTTGGAACATGGATCGACCGAAGAGCCTTGATCTCGGCGGTCATTTGTTGCATGGCGACGGCGAGTTGCTTGATCTGGTCTGCCATACCGTCAACACGTTCTTGCAACTCAGTTTGATCGGCCATTCTAGCTCTTGACCGCGTCCGAATAGGGGAACGTGATCGGTCCGTAGTTACCTAATTTGCAAAATGAAACATGGCATATATAAGTGTCAAGCAAAATTACACGCCGATCCATGACATTGGTCTAACCGCTTTGAATTGAAAAGACCTCTTTATTGAGATGAAGAAAGTTTTTACATCGACTAATGACTTGAAATCCAACTGAAACAAACGACGCAATTCCTAAGCAAATTTAAAACTGAAATGGAAATGAAGAAAAACAACTTCAAGCTCCGACTCATTTTTTATTTAGCTTGATCTATAGACATATGGGAGGCGACATCCTTCTTCAGCTGTTCATAAGCCCGAGCTATCTTGGCTGCCTTCTCTTCAGCTTCTTCGACCTTCCTTTTGAGGCGGTTGTTCTCCGAGCGGTTGGCAGACTTGAGAGGCACCTTGGGTATCGTCGGGCGTATCTCCTGAGGGATCTTGTGTTGACGGATGTACTTGGTCGTCGCGAAGTAAGACTTCTGCTCCCCTTTTAGTTCTCCTTCGGGTCGGGCTATCTTTAGGAGACGACACTTCTTCCACATCTTGTTGAGTTGAGCTACCGTCCCTTCGTGGTCTTTGTCATTGTCGGCGAAATCGACACGGAGGAGCTCAGGTTGTAACGCCGGAGGGAGCCCCTGAAGAATCTGGTACTGTCGGGACACTCTGGCGGGATAGTACTCGATTGCGCCAGTAAAGCCCAAAAGTGGCACCGGTCCAACACCATTACACGTAAGCCGAGCTTCCTCGACATTGAACCAACTAGCATGCCATTGGAAACCTTGGGGTCTAGCATTTTTCATAAAAATGATCCACTCGGAGTAATGATAATCCGGTGCGTTCTCTTGTTTTTCTTTATAGCTCAAAATGGGATGGCTAGAATCATTGAGTTCAGAAATTTTGAGTAAATCGCCACACCCTTTTATGCGAGACAAAAACCAGATTTGCAATAGCTCAATAGGTGCATGAAATGTCTTATCACCATTTTGCTTGAATTTAGTGAGAGAAATGAAAGTTTCAGCTAAAATGGTGTTGACAAAATTCTTTTGAAGACAAACTTATTGGACGAACCATGCAATTGACGGGTTACATGCGTTCTTGCAATGAGGAAAAATGACGAACCCGAAAAATGCTTGTAAAAAGATTCTACCCTTTCGAAAAGGTGTGGCTATTTCAAAACATTGACTTAGGAATGAAAAAGGACATGAACCACGGTTTGCTTTCAAAATTTTTTCTAAGTCATGTTTTTCGACACTCAAAAATTCTGACAACATTAAGGTGGAATTGATTCCCAAAGGTGGTGTGATTAACTCCGGCTCCAAAGATTTTCCAATGAGCACGCTATATTCTTCCAAAGTCGGGGTGAGCTCATGCTTACCGAATATAAAGGTGGATGTCTCGGGACACCAGAAATGGGCTAATGCTCGAACGAGGCCGGTACGGACTTTGACCTCCAGTAGGGGGAGCAACCTTCCGACGTGGCCCTCCACTAACTTGCGGTTGGTCGGACTGAGTAGACTCCACCAGGCACGGAGCTCGTCCTTAGGAACATCAAGAATCCGGATGTCCGACACTCCCATAGTGTATAGACCAAAACTTGCGACCGACCTAACGTCATGGACCGACCAAAGAAAAGGACGAAAGGTAAATAGATTGCAAGATAGAGTTGCAGAAAAACTTACTTCACCGGGTAGGAAAAATGGCAATCACATAGACATGCGCATGAAATGTGAGGTTCGATTTCTATCTAGACTCTGCCTTGCAAAATAGAGACGCGGGGATTATCGAGCTAAACCAAACATGGTGGTGGTTAGGCTAGGATTCCCCTGACTCCGGCTTAGTCAAAGAGCCAACCCGGGTTGAGTGGGATACAACCGTGGTGGGTACTCAATGACACCTTGAAAGAAAATTTCGGGACCGAGTAGGGCGACCCGTACCACATGGTTTTGGTCGGGGTGTCCACTATCTCAGCACCATCTTAAACCTATGCCGCCCAGGTCCGGCAGCGGGTAGTGTGTGCGGTGCAGTGAAAATGTAAGGCATGCACAATAGGTTATATCAAACAACGCTTCGTGCATAAATTAAACCATACATTCAACCACCTCCCTACAAAACAAGGGTTAACAATCACGCCTCCCCTTATACCTCCCATACTGCAAGAACATTTAACACCTTAAAATGTTAGGGACGTACCTGGGATCCTCGCTGCCAAACAAAAATTATTTTTGAAATGAAAAACTGGCCTAAGTCCACTAAGAGTTTTAACTCAACTCCCCAGCGGAGTCGCCAAGCTGTCGCGACCCTAAAAAAATTTATAAATTTCTCTCGAGCTAATGGATTATTAAGATTGAACTTCATTCGGACCCTCCCAAGTCCTACCAATTCGCAACTTAGGGTTTAAGTTCTTAACATGCAAATGCTTTCATGCTTGGAGTCGCCACTAATCAATTTACGGTAGGCTGATTAGAAACCTAAATAAAACATAGGGAGATATGTTTTATTCCTACGAACCAGAGATTCTAAGCCCGGGGACTTGATTACGCTAGATCTAGTCTAACGCCCTTTCGGTACCTTTTCATTTCAAAAATATTTTGGCAGGCAATTTGGATCCATTTTTAGCTTAACCACTAACATGTGAAGTGTTCATGCAGGTGTGCAAACCACCAATTTAACACCTAGAAATCAAAGCATTAAATAAATTGCAAGCTTAGGAGAATAACTTACCTCAGTGCCACGCAAGCATCTGCATTGTTAGTATGAAAATCACATCAACATCCTAATATGATTTCTAATTAACAAGCATTCATTCAATTTCTTTTTTTTTATTTTCACTTTATTTAAATGAAATCTAAACTACATGCAATGACGTGCAAAATATGACATGCGAATAATGCAACCTAACATGCAAACTATATGACACGACGACGACGTGCCTTAATTCTAATGACGAATGAATGATTTATTTTTTGGTATTTTTTTTATCAATGAAATTCGGAATTAAATGAAATTCGGAATTAATGAAAATGCCTAAAATAATATGCAACCTAATGCCTCCTATTTTTTGTATTTTCTGTTTAAAATTCGAAATTCAAAAATACCTAAGTTAACATGCAATCTATGATGACTTAATCTACCCTAGAATGATTTATTTTTGGGATTTTTGATTAAAATTCGAAATAATAAAATAACGTGAATAATCCATTAGGATTTGAAGTAATACCTAATTTAAATTAGGAAACTTGCCACGTTACGTCCTAATTTAAATTAGATATTTATCTTATCCTTCGGGATATATTCAAAAACCCTAGACATACAAAAATTCTAATTTAAATCTCAAAACAGAAATTTTTTTGGGTTTTCTTTTTATTTGAAAAGGAAAGAAATCAAAACAAGGATAACAATCAAACTCAAATCAACCACGCAATCCGCCAAATTCGTTTCAAACTCGGATTAGGCACAAAAATCAAATTATCGGTCATATCTAAAGGGTTATAGATATTAACAGATAATCGATTATTCAAATTTGGAAAGCTAATGAAATTTATCATCGTATCTAAGTGATTATAGATAGGATGATAATTTCCCGTACCGCCGCGTATCGGACTTTAGGGTTAAAGTCGGATAGACGTCCAGATACGTTGCTTAAATTAGGAAATTTTCCTAATTTGAATATTTTTAATATCACGGATATCAAACATTATCCTAAAGCTATCTAATATTCTAACGTGATAATCATGCAATATTCAAAATACTCAAATTAGGAAATTGGAACATTCAGAAAATTCATTAGATAATCATCTTACCTAATTTGGATAATTCCTAATTTGAACTCGGATCGGGATCGAGCTCGACTTCGGATCGGATTGCGACGAACGACGACGACGAGACACGGCCGGCGACGGGACGGCACCGGTGTGAGGACGAACAGCAGCAATGGCGCGGCTGTTCCGGCGGGTTTACTCTGGATGACGTGGACGTTAGGCGCGTTGGTCCGGGCGGCTCGGGTGGAAAATTTCAAGACTGCACGATTCCGGAAAAATGGGCGTAACTTCCTCAATACACGTCGGATTGACCCGATTCCAAAAGCCACAGATCAAGGACTCATAGATCTACAACTTTTGTGTTTTGAGTTTCCACAAATAAGCTCTGTGGAGTGAGCGATTCTGGGAGGAAGTGGACGAGGAGCAGCAGCGTTGGTGAAGAATCAGAGAAGCAGCAACCGTCCACGTTGACGCCAAAGGGGACTCAACACAGCAAGGCGTCTTCGGGCTTCTGTGGCGAGAGAAAGAGCAAAAGCAGCAGCGTTGGGTGGAAGGTAGCGACGTCGACGGGCGGTTGAGGTGCGACGACGCGCGGCGTCCTCGATGGTGATGCGCGACGTCGCTTTTCTCTCTCCCTCTCTCTCACACTTGTGTCTCTCTAAAAATTTCTGATCTAAAAATTATGAGAGCCCCCTCTAATTTGACCTAATGTGATGTTTATATAGGCTAATCCTAGGTCAAATTAGATGGGCTCTAATCCTAGTGGGCTTAGGCTAGGGCTTAGGCTTAATTATAATTTAAATGGGCTGAATTAATTAACTCAACATTACTAAATTAAGCCCAATTTAAAACAACCAAGCCCTTGCGACGTGAAATTTCCGGCCCTCGAATTCCCGAGCATCCCGAATTTCATTCGATGAAATTTAAGCACGTTAGCTGACGCCAATTCGATGCAAATGCAATTAAAATAAAATGAAACTAAACTATATATTATGCAAAAATTAAATATTTTTTTGTTTAGGGGTTAAAAAGTAATCCCTAATTTTCTATGCAAATTACACTAAATGATTGTCAAAATTTATGTGTCAACAGACGCTCATTTTAGTGCTAAAAGTTTCCGTTGGATCACTTAAGTGCCAAACTTTTTAAAAAACAATCACTTAAGTGTCAATTCCGGTCAGTTTGGCCGAAAATCCGACGTGACATCTTTTTATTAATTTCTGAAGCCGACGTGACTCGTCGAAAGTTTAGTCAGCATGTAAAGTCAACATTTTTTTATTTTAAATGATTTTTTTTTGTTTTTTCCTTTTCTTTCTTTTTACCTTTATTTTCTTTTTTTCCTTTTCCGATCTACCGGCCACCGGCGACGCCCGAGAAGGGCTGGACAAGGGCCTTGCCGACGATAGGCGAGGCCGTCCCTTGCTAGCAGCTGGCGAGGCCGTCCCTTGCTAGCAGCTGGCGAGGCCATAAAGGTGATAGATGCACATCATTCCCCATTGAACATAATGTCAAGAAAGAAGAATAAACTATGACGAAGACGCCGAGTTTCTCTTTGTATTTTCCTATTAGTTGCTATTAAATTTTATAAAGGAAAACGAGGGTCTACAAGTTGTATGTTTAGACTACGATTGAAATGATACTGATTATTGATTCAATTAAGTTTAATTAGCCACGAAATCACTAATTATTAATAATATTGACAGAGAAGGGTAAAACGGAGAGCGTGTTAATTTTCAGCCCAATAATTAGGCTTATGTTATCCATAAGCCTAATTA
This sequence comes from Syzygium aqueum, assembly GCA_031216185.1. NCBI lineage: Eukaryota > Viridiplantae > Streptophyta > Magnoliopsida > Myrtales > Myrtaceae > Syzygium > Syzygium aqueum. The sequence continues at coordinate 21,729,958 of CM062237.1, read as the reverse complement.
TGTAGCCCATCACCTGGCTTTTCTTCTTTGGTCCAACGATCACAAAATTGTTATCGCGGTGCTTCGAAAATTCCTTCTTTTACGCGCATGAGCCGTTGTTCTCATGTTGTTTTTTTCCCACGAATGCACTCCATTAATGAAAGGCACCTTCATGAAATGCGTACTTAATTGTAATTGAGTCACGCCATATTTTGAAAATTCTTACATGTTTAAGTTTATCTTCATTCCAGGTGCCCATATTGATTTATCCTGAATTTTATCAATTAAATTTCACTTGACTAAATACCGCGTCAAATTAAAGATCCAAACCAATCCAAAATTAGCCCTCCGACGATATGAAATTTGTTTCCTTTCCAGAATTACAGCAAAATAAGTCTGAAATTTGAAGAAAGAAAAATCACTATCCATGTCCTTTTGCAGATGAGATGCAAAATGCAAATTCACTGCTCATATTAATGTAAGATTCACTATATGGTATACAGTTTCATCTCAATAAACAATGTAGAGCCAAGCACGCATTGAGAGAGAGAGAGAGAGAGAGAGAGAGAGAGAGAGAGAGGGAGGGAGGGAGGTGACAAGCAATTGTACTAGTATCCAAAAGTCAGTATGTTTATTCGAAAGAATATTTCTTTATGATGTAATGAACAAACACATTATTCATGTGAACATCTGCCTAATGGTTGTCAAACCAGTTCTGTGCCTGGAGATAGTTGATCAGTTTGCTGTCCACTTGGAAGGCCTTTGTGAGGACGTCAACATTGATCGGCGGCTTCGACCCAAAGACTGAATTCGCGATTGTTATGAGTCCGGGGTTCTGGCTGCTCAAGAAAGCAAAGGCCAGTGCATTAGTTTCGCCAATGTTCAGCTGGAAGTGAATGAGGCCTTGCGGAAACACGAAAACATCTCCTTTGGTCAGAACTTTGGAAAATAGAGTGTTGTTTAATTGGTTGGATGTGACGAAACCGACAAGAAGCGTGCCCTCCACGACCGCTAGCATCTCCGTTCCACGAGGATGGATGTGTGGGGGGTTTAGACCATACGGAGCAAAGTCAAGGCGGGCCATGGCGATGCCGAGAGTGTTGAGTCCCGGGAATTGGTCGACGAAAGCAGTTGTGACTTTGGATCTGAGCGGATTCGACGTGTTCCCGGGATATCTGAACTTTGTGAACGAGAAATCATCTGCTGTGGCGAGCTTCGGGTCCTTGCAGAACATCCCATTCACAAACACCGCAGAGTTGGGGTCGGGGACGGCGACACAGAAATCCTGAAGAGGACTCGGGTCAGAGGCAAAGGCACAGGACGATGCCAAAGCCAAGAGGACGATTGTTTGAAAGAACTTCATCATGGAAAATTTTCTGAGCTTGGTTTAGTCTGTCTCGGTAATTCTGCTTCGTTGAGAATTGTTGTGAAATGCTGCATGTGTAGCAACTCTATATATAGGAGTCACTCATTTGACTCAGTCCCGGTCAATTGGCCTGCAGGAAACAGCCGAAACCAGGAACGATGCCAAGTCCCCGGCAATGTTTCTATCTTGCTTGTAAAACTAAAAGCCTACATCGAGAATTAGTCATTCCGTCTTCGACGAGAAGGATCCCACTTTGCTCTTCATCTTTTTATATTCTCAGATTTCCTAGTCTATAATGGATGCATAGTAGCAACTTTAGACGCCATGCTCGAATTTTTAGAGCACGGGTAATCAGACATAGAAAACTGAGGCAACTGATGATTTGTGGATATTCTCTTTATGTGCGAACACCCTGCATATTCGTAGAAAAAAGGGAACATGATATCCATAGGAAGTGAATCCGCAGCTTAGCGAGTGTTTTCCTTCTGGAAGATGAAGATGCATGTGAAAGCACTGATTCCTACATCATCTTGAGTTGACAAATCGATATGAACACATGGTGCTCCTCGAGAAGAACTGGCCCTCTCTCAATCCAGCTGAACTCGAATGGTGCACGGCATCGAAACCGTTTAGAAGGAAACCAAAGATTTAAATATGATCGAAGAAGTCCACTTGCATGCCAGATAACATACTTTTTCTTATCTGGGAAAGAGGATAGGTCAAAGTAAGAGGCATGTTGTTGGAGCAGTTGTGAAACAATTCCTCTCCTGGAATAAGAAATAAACTACAACGTAGGAGACCTGGGTCGGGCGACCTCGCCGGCCCTTCGCCCGTTCCCCAAATGCTTATTGTTGATGCGGACAATTGTTTATTCTTCCGTGTTGTTGGTGAATCCTTCTTCAACCTCAACCACCTCATGTTTCTGCCTTGCTTGAAAAAATAATGAGTTCTCATCGAGAATTAGTAATTCCATCTTTGATGAGAAGGGATCCACTGCACTTTTCATCTTTTCTCATTCTTAGATTTTCTAGTCTATAATGGTTGCATATGGCTAATTCAACTTTAGATGTGTTGAAGATATTTAGAAATCTTCTAGAAATATTTAGGATATTTCCTCTAATTTTCTATATCTCTTTTGATTATGTATATCGGATTTGATTTCATTTGATTTTCTCTATCTAAACCTATAAATAGGCTCTCTATGTACTATTTTCAACATATCGAAATATATATATAATTTCTTACATTTCTCTCTTCCACAATTCTTATATTTAACTAGATGCCAAGTTTGAATTTTTGGAGCACAGATAGTCAAACTGAGGGAACTGATGGTTTGTGAATACTCCCTTTAATGTGAACATCCTGCATGTTTGAATAAGAAAGTATACAAACATCTACAGGAAGTGAATAAGAGTTTTACTGGTGGAGGATGGAGATGCATGTGAACGCACAGGTTCCTACACCAGTTTCAATGGACAGATTGATTTGATCAAACCATGCACTTAGAGAAGAATTGGCCCTCGCTCAATCCAGCTGAGCTAGAATCTGCGCACGACATCAAAACAGAAAAGAAGGAAACCGAAGATTTAGAGATGATTGAAGAAGTCCACTTCTGTATCAGATAACAAGCGTTTTCTTATCTAGGAAAGAGGATGGGTCAAAGTAAGAGGCCTTTTGAGTTTTGGAACAATTCATCTCTGGGAATAAGATATTAACAAGCACATAGGAGACCTGGTATAGGCCTGGCCGTGTTGCTTATCATAGAAAATTTAATACTGGTTCAACAACACCATCTTCTATAAAAAGGGATCACTTCTCCATGCAAGACATCCCGCTCCTATCTCAAGCAAACAAAAGAAGAGAAGATATCCAAGCCCCAACTCTCCGGCGCACAACCCCGATGAAGTTTCTTCCAACTTGCCTTCTCATCTTGGCTCTGGCAACAGCCACCGCTTTTGCCTACGACCCCAGTCCTCTTCAGGACTTCTGTGTGGCCATCAATGACCCAAAAGGTAGGACCTCTACCATAGAGTCGTCACTCGTATATTTCCGTTCTAATGATCCTATAGGAATTGCTCCAAAAAAAGTTTCTGCCTGGAAAAGCCAAATAACACGAATTCCGTTTCTCATGCAGTATTTGTGAATGGAAAGTTTTGCAAGGACCCAAAACAAGTCACGGCAGATGATTTCCTCTTTAAGGGGTTCAGATACCCGGGGAATACTGCAAATTCGCTCGGATCGAAAGTCACGCCCGCTTTTGTGGACCAATTTCCTGGACTCAACACCCTCGGCATTTCCATGGCTCGTATCGACTTCACTCCGGGTGGCCTGAATCCTCCCCACACTCACCCTCGTGGGTCCGAGATTCTGGTCGTCGTTGAGGGCACGCTGCTCGTCGGCTTTGTCACGTCCAACCAATTAAACAACACCCTCTTCACCAAAGTCTTGTACAAAGGGGATGTGTTTGTGTTCCCAATCGGTCTCATCCACTTCCAGCTGAATATCGGAAAGACCCCCGCACTGGCATTTGCTGCTCTGAGCAGCCAGAACCCCGGAGTCATTACGGTTGCTAATGCGGTGTTCGGATCGAAGCCGCCCATATCGGCCGATGTTCTGACCAAGGCCTTCCAAGTGGACAAGAAGGTTGTTGACTACCTCCAGGCGCAGTTTTGGTACGACAATTAAACGGATACATTGACCTCCAAGACATTGGATTGCTCCTACATTGTCCATACATGATTGCTTAGATTGACAATTGTTTCCAAATAAGAGAAGTGCTCTTTGTTAATGGTGAATGTTTCGGTACTACAGGATCATTCTTTATGATTGATGTGAGCCAGACTCGCTTAGGTTTATATGTATTTGATTTCTTCTTTGACTTCCAACAGATCCTGCGGTTGCACTTGCTCCCAAAGAACTCTTTATTGCTCATGTTTTGTGCTGGAGTTTGTGTTGGATATCAGAATGTGTGGTCATCTGTTGTCTCCGTTTGCATGGATTGTGATACAACTGTTAGCAATTAATTTGTAATCTCCGTTTCCATTTTGCCTTGATTAGTCATGTTTAATTAAGAAATTATGCCACGGAGGTGATTGTGATGGTTTGACATTACTAACCGTGACGCATTCCAATCTTATGGATAGGCGGGGTGTGAGTAATTTTCGGAACTATAATACTCTCTTGGTGTACTAAAAGTTTCTTACTAAATGACATGATGGCATGCACCATCTTATCGAGTACGTTCGAAGTCAGTAATCAAAATTAAAAACCGTAGAAACAGAAAAGGAGGACATGTATACAAAAACAACAACCAAAGAAAGTTTAGTTTATATTTGGTTATCTTCCTTTTCAAATATGGCAACAGATGTCCTCTTAAGCATTATTTCACACTTTCATTTGTTGTATGCACGACAACCCTTGAAGCTCTTCATATGTTTGAATGCGCGCACACCAAATAAAGGAAATCAGTTCCTTGAACGGCCATAAAGGTGATAGATGCATATCATGCCCTATTGAACATAATGTCAAGAAAGAAGAATCACTACAAAAAAACATGACATTTGCGACGGAAAAAATTTCATCGCAAATTTGCGACGGAAAGTAATGTCCATCGCAAATTTGCGACGAAATTCTTTCCGTGGTAAATTTGCGACGGAATTTGCGACGAACTTTTTTCCGTCGCAAATTTGCGACGTACAACATAATACGTCGCAAATTCCGTCGCAAATTTGCGACGGACATTACTTTCCGTCGCAAATTTGCGATGGAAAAAAGTGCAGCCGCAAAATCCGTCGCAAATTTGCGACAGTTAATTCTATCCATCGCAAATTCGTAGTTTATCAACCCGTGACTATCTCTCTCGCTCTCTCTCAGTCTCTCTCGGTCTCTCTCGTTCTCTCTCGCTCTCTGTCGCTTTTGTTCGTCTTTCATATATCTGAAATCAGCAAAAGTCACACACGCACATATTAATCTCAGTGAAGCTTTTGTACCGGTAAGTGCACAATAGCTAGCTTCGTCAGTAATCGTCATTGCATTCTAATTTTCTCCTTTTTAATATATATTTATATTTGTGTTTTTTTCGTATATGCATCACCAGTTTAACAACCGGCGACCGGTTACACCTGGCCGGCGTTCGGATGAGCCGAACGGCCAAGTCGTTTAGCGACGGATACCAGAATCCGTCGCAAGTTTGCGACGGAAACCAGAATCCGTTGCAAGTTTGCGACGGATACTATAATCCGTCGCAAATTTGCGACGAATAACTAAAATTCCGTCGCAAATTTGCGACGGAAATAGTTATCCGTCACAAATTTGCGACGGAATTGCCATTTATTCGTTGCAAATTAAAAAATAATTAATCGTACTTGAAAAATTATTAAAAAATAATTCTTACGTGATTATTCTTTTTTGGGTTTGTGCCTAATTGAAAGTCTCGCAATCCAAGTGGACTTTACAATTCTCATCATTATTTCCGTCAAATATTTGGGTAAGTCTTCTTTACATTGTAATTTTTTCTATATTTGCAATTTCACATTAATTGTTGTGTGAATAACAAAAATTATAATTTCCAAAATTGTATAGTTTTTATTAAGAACAATAGATATGATATTTTAGATATTTTACCAGAATATTTTTTTTAATACAGACACAATGCAAAGAGAAAGGGCTTGGATGTATAATAAGAACTTACCTGGACATCAAGGATTGACAGATGAGTTTCGTGCTGGGTTGGAATTATTTTTACACTTTGCTAGTAGTAAATATGAGTTTATGGATGGAAATAAGTTAAGGTGTTCGTGTAAAAAGTGTTGTAATCGTAAATTTTTTGTGTGTGATCGAGTTAGAGAACACCTTATTAAATATGGGTTTACTCCAAACTATTATAATTAGACTTCCCATGGTGAACCATTTATATCTGATGAAGGATATGGAAGAAGTGACCAATTTTCAGTTAAGGAAGAATGTGGCTATTATGAGCAATTGAACCCATACGAGAGGATGGTGATTGATGCAGCTAGTTATAATTTGGTCACAGAATCAAATCATGCAAGTACTAATTTTACTCCTATACGTGAATAATTGGGTACTAGTGATGCTTCACAATTGGAAGATGTAGGAGTAACGGGTTTTGAGGAGAATGTTTATAATGAAACTTTTCAATCTAATCAGTTCTGGGATGTGTTGAAAGCAGCAGATGAACCTCTATGGGCAGGTTGTAAGGACCACACTAAGTTATCGGTAACAGCCCGACTATTAAATATCAAGGCAGAGCATAATGTGTCTGCGGATTGCTTCAACTCTTTTGTTGAAGTAATACGAGAATCATTGCCTCCTGATAACAACATGCCAAGTGATTTTTATGATATGGAAAAGCTAGTGGATAACTTAGGTCTTCCGGTTGTAAGAATTGATGTATGTAGTATGGGTTGTATGCTATATTGGAGAGATGATGAAAATACAGAATCTTGCAAATTCTGTAGCCAACCTAGGTACAAGATTAATAGGAGGCCGGGGCATAATCATAAGCGTAGAGCATGCAAGCAAATGTTTTATCTGCCCTTAATCCCCAGATTGCAAAGGCTTTATGCGTCTAAAGCCACTGCTAAACACATGACTTGGCATGCAAATCATGAAACAGAAGAGGGTTTAATGTGTCATCCTTCAGATGCGGAGGCATAGCAACATTTTGATAGGACATACCCTGAGTTTGCAATGGAGCCTCGGAACATCAAGTTAGGTCTCTGTGCCGATGGATTTGCTCCATTTGGGAAAACAGGAAAAAGTTATTCATGCTGGCCAGTTATCTTAACGCCGTACAATCTTCCACCAGGTATGTGCATGAAAACACCTTATATGTTTTTGACATTGATCGTGACAGGGCCGCAAAATCCGAAAAAGTTGATAGATGTGTATATGCAACCATTGATTGAGGAGTTACAGCGGCTTTGGGTTGAAGGTGTCCCTACGTATGACGTTTCTACCGATCACTCATTTATAATGAAGGCTGTCCTTCTTTGGACGATAAATGACTTTCCAGCTTACGGAATGTTATCTGGATGGAGTATAGCTGGGATCTTAGGATGTCCGATATGTTTGGAGAGGTCAAAGTCATTTAGATTAAAACACGGAAAGAAGCCTAGTTATTTTGATTGTCACAGATAATTTTTACCGCCAAATCATTCTTTCAGAAGGAATAAGAGAGAGTTCATCAAGAATAGGACTGAAAGAACACGTCCACCATTGAGGTTGACCGGCGATCAAATTTGGGAACGTGTGCAGGACTTTCCAACTGTTGTTGAGAACCCGCACTGCATGACTTTTGCGTACGGAAGTACACATAAGTGGACAAAACGCAGTATATTTTGGGATCTACCATATTGGAAGGCCCATCTTATTCATCATAATCTCGACGTCATGCACATAGAGAAAAATGTTTTCGACAATGTCATAAATACTGTGATGGATGTCGCCGGAAAAACAAAAGACAACTTGAACATAAGAAAAGATATGAGAGATATTTGCGATCGGCCAATACTATCTGTGGATGCAAGCAGCAGGGGATCAAAATCGAAAGCAGTTTATACATTGAATAAGGAGCAGAGGCGAGTTGTTTGTCAATGGTTGAAATCTGTGCGGTTTCCTGATGGATATGCTTCAAACCTCGGGAGATGTGTTGATTTGAATGAATGCAAGTTGACAAGTTTGAAGAGTCATGATTGTCACATCCTGATGGAAAGACTACTTCCAATAGCTTTTAAGGAAGTTCTACCGAAAGCAATTTCCTCCATGATATTTGCTCGACAGTGTTAAAAGCATCGCACATGGAAAAACTAGAGAGAGATATTCCAATTATTCTTTGCAACTTAGAAAGGATATTTCCTCCGGCGTTTTTTTATTCGATGGAGCATCTCTTAGTTCACTTGCCTTATGAGGCCAAAGTTGCAGGTCCCGTCCAATTTCGATGGATGTATCCATTTGAGAGGTAATGTTTTTTTTTAAATACAGTTTAAATTAGTTTATCATATAATATATTCCGATAAGCTTCTTTTTATGTCAACTAGATTCTTATATCATTTGAAGAAAAAAGTGAAGAATAAGGCACGTGTTGAAGCTTTAATTTGTAATGCATATATTGTGGAAGAAGTGACAACATTTACATCATGCTATTTTGAGCCGCACGTACAGTGCAAGAGATGGAGAGCAGGCAGAAATGATGAGGACCCCATTGATCCCAATTGCACGGCATTCTCTATTTTCAATTATCTTGGTCGACCAAGCGGCGCATGTCAGTTTCGTTACTTATCAGGCGAAGAATTGCATGCAGCCCATACTTATATTTTACTGAACTGCCCAGAAGTCGAGCCATACTTCAAGTGTAAATTTGCAAATATATGTTTTGCGTGTCAAATATTTGCTAATAATGATATGGTTTTTAATATTAGGATTTTTCAAACTTCAATGTTTGGACTACAACCAAATGAGTTTGACCGTTTGTGCGATGAACAATTTGCAGCATGGTTCAAGACATATGTAAGTTGCCTATGGATCAAACCAAAGTTATTAAAATTATATACATCATTTAGAATAATATATATTATTAACTTTGCATGTTTAACCTTAGGTTCACAGTAAGTATGATGAATTTGGAGGGTAAGGATTGCTATATTATCTGTCATGGGGTCCACAGTTAAGAGTTCAAAGTTGGCCAGCATATTTCATAAATGGATATAATTTTCATACTCAAGAGTATGGAATGGGAAAATCCATAATGAATAGTGGTGTGTATGTTCGGTCATCCAATGGTGACAATTGGCAAGATGATTTTTATGGCTTGTTGGATGAAATTATTGAGATAGAATACCCTGGACCATTAATGATGCCGGTTGTGTTATTTAAGTGCACGTAGTTCGACCCCGTCAAAGGAATGAAGGTGCATACAAAGTTCAATTTGGTTGAAATAAGTCACAAGAAAAGGTATATGAAGTATGAACTATTTGTCTTGGCACAACAAGCAATTCAAGTATGTTATGCATCATATCCTAGCTTGAAACGTGACAAAGCTGATTGGTGGGCTGTATGTAAAATCAAAGCACGGAAGAAAATCGAGGAACATTGGAAGGATAGACCCTACCAACAAGAGGAAGTGTGTAACACTGTTGAAGTTGAGGAATATGACATACCAACTTTACGAGATCCGTCTGGAGCAATGACAGATGTAGAACCAACAGAAATTTACGAATTAAATGTACCAGAAAGTTACGAATCCGATTTGCAGACAGATGACGAAGACGAGGACGAAGGCGAGGACGAAGACGAAGACGAAGACGACGATGGAGACGAAGACGACGACGAACAGGAAGCCGAAGACGAAGATTAACATTGTTATTGTCGATTATTCTTTCTATTTTACTGTATCATCTGAAATTTCAGACTGAAAAAAGCGACAAGTCAAATATTATTAACGTGCCCTAACATTTCCGATACTCTAATTTCCATTGCAAAATTTGAGATGCCAAAATTTTGGATTGAAAAAAAAGACGTAGCAAATTTAGGCCCCATATCAATGAGACGCTAAATTTTTCACCGAAAAAAAGACGTCACAAATTTGAAACGATCATTTAGTATGTGCAAATTTGCGATGGACTGAAAACCTATCCGTCGAATTTTGTTGATAGAATATACTGGTCCGTTACAAATTTTGCCATGGAATTTCTACCGTTCGAAATTTGCGACCGACGCAGACCTGGCTTTTGCAAATTTTGCTAGGGAATATTAACCGGTGGAAATTTTGCAAATTTTTTATCAGTCTCAAAACTCAAAATTGACTGTCGCAAAGTTGCGACGGACGACGGTGTCCGTCTCAAATTTGAGACGGAACAACATTGTCCGTCGCAAAATTTGCGATGGATTATGTTTGTCTGTCGCAAATTTGCGACGAACGAAAAGAACCGTCGCAAAATCTAGTCACCGACAAAATTTTGCGATGGACCACACGTCCATCGCAAAATTTGCGACGGACCACATGTCCGTCGCAAATTTGCGACTGTTGTCTTCGTCTTCCTCGCGTTTTCGGGTCCATGGACATTCCCCCCTTTGATTTGCAAGTGTTCGCCGCCGTCGCCCCCGCCCGCCGTTGCCGTCGCACCCAGCCGTTGCAAGTCGAAGCTCCCCCGCCCGTCGCCGCCGAGCCAGCCAGCCGCCCCAGAGCCCCTCGCCCGTCACCGCCGAGCCGCTCACCCTCGCCCCGCCGCCCTCCCGCCCCTGGCCCCTCTCCCCGGCCGCGCCCCGCCCCCATCCTCGCCCCTCTCGCCATCCCCGCCCCGCGGTCCGCCCCCTCCCCGGCCGCTCGACCTCGCCCCGCCGCCCTCCCTGCCCCTCGCCCCCTCCTCGACCCCGCCCCGCCCCCTCTCCCCGTGTCCGCCCCCCTCCCCGGCCCCGCCCCGCCCCCCACCCCCTTCCCGGCCCCGCTCCGCCGCCCCCTGCCCCGCCCCCTCCCCGGCCGGCTCCGTCGCCTCCTGCCCCGCCCCCACCCCCTTCGCCCCCACCCCGCCGCCCTCCCCGGCCCCCTCCCCGCCCCCTCGCCGGCCCCGCCCCGCCCCCTTCCCGACCCCCTCTCCGACCCCGCTCCTCCGCCCTCCCCGGCCTCGCCCCTCACCACCCCCTCCCCGCCCCCTAGCCCCCACCCCCTGCTCCTCTCCCCGTCCCCGCCCCTGTCCCCCTCCCCGACCCCTGCCCCGCCCCATCGCCCCCGCCTCGGCCCTTCCTCGCCCCCTTCCCCGCCCGTTGCCGCCACCACCGTTTTTACAGCTACCGTCGCCGCTGGCCGGCCAGCTGCCGTAGTCACCATCGCCACCGTCGCCCACGCCCGTTCCGGGACTGCCACTGTCCAAGTAAGCCAACTCTTTAACCACTAGTTAGTATAATTAGGTAATTAGTCGGACTTGTTTAGGGATTATTTAGGAGTACTTGTCATTGGTTAATTTACGGGTTGATTTCAGGATTGCATATGGGTTTGATTGATGGTCGACTGTTTAATTTGTGTATTATGTAGATGATTTAGCGTTAATTAAGCGTTTTCACAGAAAATGCTTGAAAATTAAACAATTCTATAAAAATTGCTGCAAAATTATGGAAAATTAAAAAAAACGGTATATGTTGACAACAAATATGAAATTTGACCCTAAAAGTTTTTAAAATTTTTTAACAAACTTCAAGTTCATGATATCACAAAATTGCAAAAATTAATAGTGCCAACCCATTTTCAATGAAATTTAGATTTTTTAACGTTCTAGAAAACATGTGGCAATCAATTTGCAGTGAAATTTAAATTTCTTTAAATGGCAACAAAAATTAAAATGTAAAAATTTTCAAAATTTCACGGAATGGCTTATAATACGTGTGGCGACCCACTTATAGTTATATTTAATTTTTTTAACGTGCCCTAAAAATTATTAAAATAAAGAATGAATAAATTTTGGGAAACTTTATCTAATAGCTTTGACTACCTGTGGCCACCCAATTCTAATATGGATATTTTTTTTCCACGGAAAAAATTTTATATTAAAGATAAAAATTTAAAAATTCTTAACATTTTAAAATTTCTTAACTTAACAGAATGTCTTACAATATCGGTGGTCACCAATTTTTAGTGAAATTTTATTTAGGTCCCATAATAAATTTAACAATAATAATAATAATTTATTTCTAACAAAACTTTACAGAATGACTTAGAATATTTGTGACCATCAATTTTCAGTGAAATTTAAATTTTTGTACATGGTACAAAAAATGTAATCAAAATGAATGCGATTCATATAGTGATGTTTGATACCTGTGGCTACCCATATCGTGCTCATACATTGATGTTTCATATAAAAAATGATTGGGATTCATAGTATATTTGTTTGTAGGAAATTGCACGTCATAAAACACTCGACATTGGCTCATTTGAAGGAAATATTTTCTCAGTCTTTCCATCAAAATGGTAAGCTTCGTCATGTACATTATTATGTGTTCGTAATACGTGTCAATAGTTCTTTATATATTCGCATAACTTTCCTACTTGTCAGTATAAACATGGAGGTCACATGGCTAGAAGACAAGGCTATACCTCGTCCTCATCCTCGTCCCCGTCCCTTTCCTCTTCTCCTATCCCGACATCTAACCCTCATCCCCAATATGATCCGTCACAATATGGCCACGTTGGCCCTTCCTCCCACACTCAACCACATGTTACGGGACTTGATCACATGCGAACTGAACGTTCTCCAGTTCAATCTCCTGTAGCTCCTTCTCCTTCCGTTCCACCCTATTATTCGGCGGAACAATCGAATATTGACGAAAACATCGGTCAAGAAGATAACCAATTCTTCATATGCCCATTTGGAGATTCGTAAGTACTGCGTTTTTATTTTAGTATATGTCATATTTAGGTATTTAGATATTGATGTCAACTGAATTGTCCATGTTGCATAATATTCGTATGAATGCAGATTCACGGATGCTACGTCTGTTGTGAAAGAATTGGACAAAATAGTAAGAAACTTTTGGATGGGACAATATATTAATTACAGAAGTGTGCTACAAGAAGCGAAAGAAATGTGGTGGAATAAGTTCAAGGTAAGTTTTACATATTTTATTTTCTCGTCAATTCAGTTTGGTGTAGTATATTGATGGTCAAGAATGATGTAACGGACCAGAACAACTCTGTAGTTTTCGATACCTAAAGGACCGGATATTTTCCCTGACATGAACTTTACAAAATCTATCTATATGTGTCTGGTGCATAGTTATGGATAGGTGATCATCATAATAATTTTCAATTTGTGTTTTTATTCATTGTAGCGGAAGTTTAAGTAGGAGGAAGGGGAAGACAATGAAGTGAGAAGAATTTTCGATAAGAAAATAAGTGATTTTATGCGAAATGTCATGAATAGAGCGAAGAGCAAGCAAGCGAAGCCGTCTTTCTTTACAGCTGATAATTGGGTGGCAATTAACAGCTTTTGGGCATCTGAACATAGTCGGCAACTCTGTGAGCAGAATAAGAAGAATCGATCTTCTAGTTCTAGTGAGGGGTCAGCCACATATGCTGGGGGCTATATCAACATTGCGGAGCATCGCAAACGACTGGTAAGGCTGTTACATGCGTTATAACTTAATTTAATTCAATTACTCAAGTGTACATTTTGTAGGCACATGAATTGGGGACCGAACCGACATTTGTAGCTACATTTGAACGCACATTTCAAAAGAAAGATAAGACATGGACTGGCGATCGAGCAAAAACTGTTAAGGTATGTAAAGTTATGCTTTGTCTTATATGTAAACTACAAGTTTGACCGTGAATGCTTTGCTAATTGATGGTATATATATATAGTGATTTTATTTTCATCTACATTGTTAATGTAGGACAATTATGATAAACTTGTAATGAGCAGTGCTAGTGGTAGTGATGATTGTCCTAAGTCTCGGCCACCAGTTGATAATATGGCATTATGGACGGAGGCAACGGGTGGGCCGAAAAAAGGGAAAATATTTGGGCTGGGATCGTTGTCAAGGATGTTTATGCCGAATATTCCTGGAAGTTCATCCGCCGAGACTAGTCGAAGGAGGTCACGACCAAACAAGCAATTGACCCAAGAAGTGAATCATCTGAATGATTTACTTGTTAAGAAGGATGAACGAATACATAACTTGGAAGAACAAATGAGAATGGTTATGCGACACCTTAACATCGATCACAATTACTATCCTCCTGAACATTCAGCCAATCCAATAGGTGATGCGCACAATGATGACCAACACATTGATGCCGGGAATGCTGATGATGATGATGATGACGATGGTGATGATGATGGTGATGATGATTTTCTCCAGCCTTTATAGTTGACGTTTTTAGGTAAGCAATCTTGGTTTTTCATAGTTTCACTCATATTCATATGTATGCACATTTATGTTCATTCTGAAACGTTTTGTGTTATTTTACACCTAGTTAGTTCCACATCCATGCATAAACGTTTTTTTTTTATATTTTAGACTGATTTATGTATCGACATTTCCTCAGGTCTCGACAAAGATGACTACTTTTGGTGTCCTGCCATCGTACAAAGGTTGCGTCTTCTTCTGTATGATTTTTTTTGCGTCTTCTATGGTTATCCCGTCGCTTAGTTCATGTTATGCTTTTGTATTGTAAGATTGGATATCAAATATCATTATGTCGAACTATAAAACTTTCCTTCTATTATTTGTTTTAATTATATGTCATTGTTGCTGGTTTGTCATAATGTATGGTTTGTTCGTTTTTTCTGTTTCAACGTGACGAATTTTTCCACGATTTTGCGACAAATTTTCCCACCGATAGAGTTCGTCGCAAATTTGCGACGAAATTGCGGCGGTTTTTTGCGACGAAATTTGCAACGGAAAAATCCGAATTAAATTTGCCACTAAATTTGCGATAAAATTGTGACGGATTTTTGCGACGAATTTTGTGACAGACAAATCCGTTGCAAAATTTGCGACGAAATTTGCGATGGATTTATTTCGTCGCAAATTTGCGACAAATTTTGCGACAGATTTTTTGGGACGAAATTTGCGACGGATTTAATCTGTCGCAAATTTGCGACAGAATTTGCGACGACTTTTGCGACGAATTTTGCGACGGAATTTGCGACGAATTTTCCGACGAATTTTCCGACGGAATTTGCGATGAATTTTGCAATGGAATTTGCGACGAATTTTCCGACGAATTTTCCGACGGAATTTGCGACGAATTTTGCGACGGATTTTGCGACGGAATTTGCGAAAAATTTTGCAACGGATTAAATCTGTCGGAAATTTGCGACGGATTATTTGCGACAGAATTTGCGATGGATACTATTCGTCGCTATTTTGCGACGAATTTTTTTTCGTCGCAAATTTGCGACGAAATTTTAAATTTTCCGTCGCAAAAATTTGCGACACGCTAGTTGCGACGGAATTTTTTCCGTCGCAAATTCGATTTGCGACGGATTTTTCCAAAATTTCCATCGCAAATCAAGTGTTTTTTTGTAGTGAATAAACAATGACGAAGATGACGAATTTCTCTTTGTATTTTCGTATTAGTTTGTGTTAATTTTTAAAAAGGAAAACGAGGGTCTACAAGTTTTATGTTCAGACTCCGAACGAAATGATATTGATTATTGATTTAATTAAGTTTAATTAATCACAAAATTACTAATTATAAATAATGTCAACAGAGGAGGGAAAAACGAAGAGTGCATTAATTTTCAGCCCAATGGGCAGCCCAATAATTAGTTATGAAAGGCAAGTTGCGAAATTGCAAAAAGAAATTAGGAAAATAGGGAATTTGTTAGTGCAATGGTTGTCGAGGTGAGACCCATAAGCCTAATCATGTGGTCCATCACCTGGCTTTTCTTCTTTGGTCCAACGATCAAAAAAATTACTGTCGCAGTGCTTCAAAAAATGCCTTCTTCTACGCGCATGAGCAGTTGCTCTCATGTTGTTTTTTTTCCCCGAATGCACTCCAGTGATGAAAGGCACCTGCTTGAAATGCGTACGTAATTGTAATTGAGTCACGCCATATTTTGAAAATCCTTTCGCGTTTAAATTGATCTCCGTTCCAGGTGCGCATATTGATTCTTCCTGAATATTATCAATTAAATTTCGCTTGACTAATAATTGCATCAAAGTAAAGATCCAAACTAATCCAAAATTAGCCCTCCGAATATATGAAATTTGTTACCTTTCTCCTCCGGCGAGGGTTACCCTCGCCGGAGGAGAAAGAAAAAAAATAGAAAAAAGTTAAATTTTATGTGGTATTTTTCTTTTTTTATTATTTTTTTAATACTAACTGGACCTCTTCGGCAAGCCATAGACCTCTCCGGCGAGCCATGTCAGCACCACGTAGGATTTCCGACAAGCCACGTCAGCATTGACACTAAAGTGATCGTTTTTCACAAAAGTTAGCACCAAAGTGATCCGAAAAAAAGTTATGGCACTAAAGTGATCATCGTATATAAGTTATCGCACCAATAGTGTCCTTCTGCCGAAAAATTTCTTAGCTTGCTTTACTCTGTATCGGTAATTCTGCTTCGTTGAGAATTGTTGCGAAATGCTCCATGCGTAGCAAATCTACATATAGGCGTCGTTCATTTGACTCGGTCCCAGTCAATCGGCCTGCAGGAAGCAGCCGAAGCCAGGAACGCTGCCAAGTCCACGACAATTGTT
The DNA here is from genome assembly GCA_031216185.1 of Syzygium aqueum. Classification (NCBI taxonomy): domain Eukaryota; kingdom Viridiplantae; phylum Streptophyta; class Magnoliopsida; order Myrtales; family Myrtaceae; genus Syzygium; species Syzygium aqueum. The sequence goes on along the minus strand of CM062237.1, from coordinate 21,713,388 downwards.
TATTCTTCCGTGTTGCTGGGGAATCATTGTGAAACTAAACGCGTTCTCATTGAGAACTAGTCATTCCATCTTCGACGAGAAGGATTCCCACTTTGCTTTTCATCTTTTTATTTTCTCAGATTTTCTAGTCTATAATAAATGCATAGGGCACCCACCCATCGGTGGCTGCTATGATTTGCGCTCAATTCTTTTCACGAGAGGTCCTGGATTCAAAACTCGTAGGTGCCGATGATTTAAGTGGAGGATCGTGGCGGTGGGATGCTGCGCTAGCCCCCCCGAGGACTAGTCGGGTTTCACCGCTGGTTTGAGCGCAAGCTCGCCGACCGCGCGGATACCTCGGTCATCAAAATAAATAAATGCATAGGGCTATTTCAAATTTAGATGCTATGTTCGACTTTTTAGAAAACGGGTAATCAGACCTAGAAAACTGAGGGAACAGATGATTTATGGATATTCCTATAATGCGAACACCCTGCATGTTTGTAGAAGAAACTAAACATAATATCTATAGGAAGTGATTTAGTGTTTTCATGGAGATGCATGTGAACACATTGGTTCCTACGCCATTTTTAATGGACATATTGATTTGATCAAACGATGCCCTTAGAGAAGAATTGGCCCTCGCTCTGTCCAGCAGTATTTGTGAATGGAAAAGCCAAATAACACGAATTCCGTTTCTTATGCAGTATTTGTGAATGGAAAGTTTTGCAAGGAACCAAAACAAGTCACGGCAGATGATTTCCTCTTTAAGGGGTTCAGATACCCGGGGAATACTGCGAATTCGCTCGGATCAAAAGTCACGCCCGCTTTTGTGGACCAATTTCCTGGACTCAACACTCTCGGCATTTCCATGGCTCGTATCGACTTCGCTCTGGGTGGCCTGAATCCTCCCCACACCCACCCTCGTGGGTCCAAGATTCTGGTCGTTGCTGAGGGCATGCTGCTCGTCGGCTTCGTCACGTCCAACCAATTAAACAACACCCTCTTCACCAAAGTCTTGTACAAAGGGGATGTGTTTGTGTTCCCAATCGGTCTCGTCCACTTCCAGCTGAACATCGGAAAGACCCCTGCACTGGCATTTGCTGCTCTGAGCAGCCAGAACCCAGGAGTCATTACGGTTGCTAATGCGGTGTTCGGATCGAAGCCGCCCATATCGGCCGATGTTCTCACCAAGGCCTTCCAAGTGGACAAGAAGGTTGTTGACTACCTCCAGGCGCAGTTTTGGTACGACAATTAAGGGGATACGTCGACCTCCAAGACATCGGATTACCCCTATATTCTCCATACATGATTGCTTCTTAGACTGACAATTGCTTTCCAGTGGCCTCAGGAATCTAGCTCAATGACCTTCTGTCCCGCTGATTTTCTCCCATATAATAAAAGAAGCTTTTTATATTCTGCTTGGACTTGTCGGTCTGGTTATCAGAGGTTTGTCTTTGAATGGAGAACGCGGAGAAAGTTGGGCTGGTTCGGTGTCCCAAGTGCGCGAATATGTTGCCGGAGCTCGCTAATTACTCTGTTTATGAGTGCAGTGCTTGCAGAGCTATTCTTAACTTACATTTTTTTTCTTTCGTTTCACGCTTGCTGAGTCAATTTGAGCCCTGCTTAGTTAATGATAACACTGTGGGGAGTAATATGGAGATGAATGGTTCACGATTTGCTAAAAAGTCATGGGATTGTGTTAGATGCTTTGGTCGGAATGCAATCCTCGAGGCCAAACAACGATTGAACGCCTCTCCGTGTCACCGTGAGAAAGCAATATGTGTAACATTCTCAATTTTCGATCCTTTTCTCGGAATTTATGAAATGAATATTTTGGCCGAGACACTTATAGTGAGATCTCACCCGGAACCGTGCATTCTCGGGATGTTAACCTTAGGTGTAAGGCCATTACGAGATTGAGTTCGCACAATTAAAAAACTCAACCTTGGTTCGACCTTCGACCATAAGGATTGTCAAAGGAATGTTTTGGGCCAATAAAGAGCGATTTATTTGATTGATCGTGTCCGAAGGGAACTAGCGACAGACCCTCGCAATTATATGACAATTAAGGTCGCCTTGATTCAAGTAAACTTAAACGTGATTTGACTTGGTGTCGGTCACGGGTCGAGAGTGCGTAATTCCAATGAACCACCCGTTAGCAAGAGATAAACTAAAGTCGCGATTGTTCAATTCTAGTTATTTCTTGGAATTCAGGCTTGGGAATCGAGAATTTTGAAAGTGACAATTTTGAGCGGCCGATGACGTTTTTTGCTTGGCCAACCTTGGGGCCAACCTTGGGGCCACCCATTTCTGCAAAAAAATGGATTTCGATCCGGGACCGGAAAAATGACCATTTTGCCCCTAGGCTATTTTGAGGTATTCCGAATTTTGGGCAATTTTGGGGATTCAATTATGGATTAAATTAATTATTATTTCAGCCCAATAATTCATTTCTCCTTGGACTAAATTGCCCCTAGCTTTTTGGATGAGGATGAATATTGGCCAAGCATCGAGGGGGAAACTATGAATTATGGAAATGTTGGTCAAACTTCTTTTACCCATTAATATATTTATTTTTCCTCTTATTCATTCCCTATTTCCCCCGGCCACTTCTCCTTCTCCCCTCTCTCTCTCTCTCTCTCTCTCTCTCTCTCGTTTCCTTGCCATGATCGTCGTCGCTGGAGGAGCACTGTCGGCCGCCGTTCGCCGCCGCAGCCGTTGCTGGTCTGGTCATTCCAGCCCCTTGTCCAGCCCGTTTGTCCGCCTTTTCAAAGTAAGTGACTTTCCCAAACGTTACTTAGGATCTCGGGTATTGTTAGACACGTTTGGGACTCTATGTAGGTGAATTTAGCGGTTGTTTTGGGACTATGATGAGGGCTGAGTATTTGGTGGTTGTGGACTGGTTTGGTGATGGAAAATGCGAGATTTGAGAGGTTCGGATAGGGCCATGATGATATGAAACGATTACGGTTTGAATCTGTGAGGTTTGGTGTGATTCTCGGATTCGTGACTACTGTATACATCCGGTTTGCCATTTTTGTGGAGAATTTTGGAAGCAGAATTTGACGAAGTTTTCTCATGAAAGTTTCTCCCAACATCTTGAAGTATAACATATTTTAAATTTGAAATTTTTGGAGGCCATTTGGGTCGTACAAAAACCCATTTTCAGAATGTTGCTTACCTTATATAGAATATATTACCATGAAAATGGATCATAGAGAAGTTTCGAGTCTATGGTTAGAAAAGGGAGATGAATATGGTGCATACTCCGGTGGCTAACTATTCTGGCATCCACTTTTGCACTCCCAATTTAACATTGTGCTCATCCGGTGAGCGAACAAACAGAAGTTGGGATTGTTCAGAAGTTTTTATGTAAGCTACAATAAAACTTTCTCCTTCGATTTTTCTTGTAGAAGCAGCTACAATGCATAGATATTAATTTCTCATATGAACCTTTGAACAAGGTGTTTCCCTTAAAGAATGCGAGTTTCATCTGGACATCTAGATATTGTCGTTCAAATAATAATTTAGTTAAAGATTGAAGAATTATAGTTGTCAAACTTATGTTGCTCCACTCATGTTCCACTTTGTTCGTTTTCGTTTGATGCCTCTCCAAGCTCAGCTACGTCCACATTTTGTGGAGACAATGATGATAAATGCAAATTGCAAGTCGAGGCATAATATACATAAATCATATCAGTCAGTGCTTTAGAAGACATGGAAACTGCGCATACATTCAAGAGTGTGTACCCTGTGAACCACTGCTACCAAGTATTGGCGTGATCAGGAATGAAATTGAGTCGATGATTATTAATCTTTCATCATAACTTCTTGAAAAACTCTTGGTTGCGTCTGCAAATAGAAATAACCCAAAATTTAAAGGACAGAAATTTTATCAACAAACTGCTACATTGAAATGCAGCACCCTATTACAAACAATCGCTATTGTTTTTTTTTTTTTGGTAAAGAACAATCGCTATTGTTGGCTGCTAAGACAAGCAAAAACTCCATTTTACCTGTGATCAAGGTTAATGACATATCATTGACAAAGAATAGCTATTAGTTGAGTATTTTCTTTCTTTCCTCTGCGGCCAAATGGCTAAGAACAGGCGCAATTTTGGTACAACAATTAAGCGGATACGTTGACCTCTAATACATCGGATTGCCCCTACATTGTCCGTACATGATTGCTTAGATTGACAATTGTTTCCGAAAAAGAGAAGTGCTCTTTGTTAATGGTGAATGTTTCAGTACTACAGGATCATTCTTTAGGATTGATTTGAACTAGACTCGCTTAGGTTTATGTGTATTTGATTTCTTCCTTCACTTCCAACAGATCCTGCGGTTGCTCTTTCTCCCAAAGAACTTTTTTATTGCTCATGTTTTGTGCTAGAGTTTGTGTTGGATATCAGAATGTGTGGTCATCTTTTGTCTCAGTTTGCATGGATTGTGATATAACTGTTAGCAATTAATGTGTAATCTCCATTTCCATTTTGCCTAGATTAGTCATGTTTAATGAAGAAATTATGCCACTGAGGTGATTGTGATGGTTTCACATTACTAACTGTGACACATTCTAATCTTATGGATAGGCGGGGTGTGAGCAATTTTCGGAACTATAATACTCTATCTGTTTACTAAAAGTTTCTTACTAAATGACATGATGGCATGCACCATCTTATCAAGTACGTTTGAAGTCGGTAATCAAAATTAAAAACCGTAGAAAAAGAAAAAGGAGGACATGTATCCAAAAACAACAACGAAAGAAATTTTAGTTTATATTTCTTTATCTTGCTTTTCAATTATGGCAACGGATGTCCTCTTAAGCATTATTTCACACTTTCATTTGTTGTATGCACAACAATCCTTGAAGCTCTACATATGTTTGAATGCGAGCACACCAAGTAAAGGAAATAAGAACAAGGACACTACAAATGTCAAAACTTGTGTACGGTGCTCACTTTAGTGCTAAACCTTTCCGTCGGATTACTTAAATGCCAAACTTTTTTAAAACAATCATTTAAGTGCCAACTTCGGTCAGTTTGGACGGAAATCCGACGTGGCATTTTTTTTTTATTAATTTCTGAAGTCGATGTGACTTGCCGGAAGTTTAGTCAACATATACAGTCAGCATTTTTTATTTTAAATAATTTTTTTCTTGCTTCTTTTTCTTTCTTTTTTTCTTTATTTTCTTTTTTTTCCTTTTTCGATCTACTGGCCACCAGCAATGCCCGAGAAGGGCTGGGCAAGGGACTCACCGGCGACAGGCGAGGCTGCCCCTCGCGGGCAGCTAGCGAGGCCATAAAGGTGATAGATGCACATCATCCCCCATTGAACATAATGTCAAGAAAGAAGAATAAACTATGATGAAGACTCCGAATTTCTCTTTGTATTTTCCTATTAGTTGCTATTAAATTTTATAAAGGAAAACGAGGGTCTGTGAGTTGTATGTTTAGACTCCGATTGAAATGATACTGATTATTGATTCAATTAAGTTTAATTAGTCACGAAATTACTAATTATTAATAATATTGACAGAGAAGGGTAAAACCGAGAGCGTGTTAATTTTCAGCCCAATAATTAGGCTTATGTTATCCATAAGCCTAATTATGTAGCCCATTGCCTGGCTTTTCTTCTTTGGTCCAACTATCACAAAATTGTTATCGCGGTGCTTCGAAAATTCCTTCTTTTACGCGCATGAGCTGTTGTTCTCGTGTTGTTTTTTTCCCACGAATGCACTCCAATAATGAAAGGCACCTCTATGAAATGCGTGCTTAATTGTAATTGAGTCACGCCCTATTTTGAAAATTCTTACATGTTTAAGTTTATCTTCATTCCAGGTGCCCATATTGATTTATCCTGAATTTTATCAATTAAATTTCACTTAACTAGATACCGCGTCAAATTAAAGATCCAAACCAATCCAAAATTAGCCCTCCGACGATATGAAAAATTTTTCCTTTCCAGAATTATAGCAAAATAAGTCTGAAATTTGATGAAAGAAAAATCACTATCCATGTCCTTTTACAGATGAAATGCAAATTCGCTGCTCATATTAATGCAAGATTCACAATATGGTAAACAGTTTCATCTCAATAAACAATGTAGAGCCACGCACGCATTCAGAGAGAGAGAGAGAGAGAGAGAGAGAGAGAGAGAGAGAGAGAGAGAGAGAGGTGACAAGTAATTGTACTAGTATCCAAAAGCCAGTATGTTTATTCGAAAGAATATTTCTTTATGATGGAATGAACAAACACATTATTCATGTGGACATCTGCCTAATGGTTGTCAAACCAGTTCTGTGCCTGGAGATAGTTGATGACTTTGCTGTCCACTTGGAAGGCCTTTGTGAGGACGTCAACATTGATCGGCGGCTTCGACCCAAAGACTGAATTCGCGATTGTTATGAGTCCGGGGTTCTGGCTGCTCAAGAAAGCAAAGGCCAGTGCATTAGTTTCTCCAATGTTCAGCTGGAAGTGAATGAGGCCTTGCGGAAACACGAAAACATCTCCTTTGGTCAGAACTTTGGAAAATAGAGTGTTGTTTAATTGGTTGGATGTGACGAAACCGACAAGAAGCGTGCCCTCCACGACCGCTAGCATCTCCGTTCCACGAGGATGGATGTGTGGGGGGTTTAGACCATACGGAGCAAAGTCGAGGCGGGCCATGGCGATGCCGAGAGTGTTGAGTCCCGGAAATTGGTCGACGAAAGCAGTCGTGACTTCGGATCCAAGAGGATTCGACGTGTTCCCAGGATATCTGAACTTTGTGAACGAGAAATCATCTGCTGTGGCGAGCTTCGGGTCCTTGCAGAACATCCCATTCACAAACACCGCAGAGTTGGTGTCGTGGACTGCGACACAGAAATCCTGAAGAGGACTCGGGTCAGAGGCAAAGGCACAGGATGATGCCAAAGCCAAGAGGACGAATGTTTGGAAGAACTTCATCATGGAAAAATTTCTGAGCTTGGTTTAGTCTGTCTCGGGAATTCTGCTTCGTTGAGAATTGTTGTGAAATGATGCATGTGTAGCAACTCTATATATAGGAGTCACTCATTTGACTCAGTCCCGGTCAATTGGCCTGCAGGAAACGGCCGAAACCAGGAACGATGCCTAGTCCACGGCAATGTTTCTATCTTGCTTGTAAAACTAAAAGCCTTCATCGAGAATTAGTCATTCCGTCTTCGACGAGAAGGATCCCACTTTGCTCTTCATCTTTTTATATTCTCAGATTTCCTAGTCTATAATGGATGCATAGTAGCAACTTTAGACGCCAAGCTCGAATTTTTAGAGCACGGGTAATCAGACATAGAAAACTGAGGCAACTGATGATTTGTTGGATATTCTCTTTATGCGCGAACACCCTGCATGTTCGTAGAAAAAGGGGAACATGATATCCATAGGAAGTGAATCCGCAGCTTAGCAAGTGTTTTCCTTCTGGAAGATGAAGATGCATGTGAAAACACTGGTTCCTACATCATCTTGAGTTGACAAATCGATATGAACACATGGTGCTCCTCGAGAAGAACTGGCCCTCGCTCAATCCAGCTGAACTCGAATCTTGCACGGCATCGAAACCGTTTAGAAGGAAACCGAAGATTTAAATATGATTGAAGAAGTCCACTTCCATGCCAGATAACATACTTTTTCTTATCTGGGAAAGAGGATAGGTCAAAGTAGGGGGCATGTTGTTGGAGCAGTTGTGGAACAATTCCTCTCTTGGAATAAGAAATAAACTACAACGTAGGAGACTTGGTAAAGATCTGAAAAAGTGTTGCTTATCTGAGAAAATTTAGTAACGGGTCAACACCACCAGCATACGTAAATAGGGATAATGTCTCCATGCAAGACATCTCACTCCTATCTCAACCAAGAAAAGAAGAGAAGATACCAAAGCCCCAACTCTCCGGTGCACAACCCCAATGAAGTTTCTTCCGATTAGACTTCTCATCTTGGCTCTGCTAACGGCCACCGCTTTTGCCTACGACCCGAGTCATTCAGCCTTCCAATTACTAAATGACATGGTGACATGCGACACGCCATCAAGTACGTCAGGAGTCACTAATCAAAATTAAAGACCGTGTAAAAAGAAAACGAAAACATAAATAAAAGCAACAATCAAAGAAATTTCAGTTTATATTTCGTTATCTTTCCTTTCCGACGTGGGAAATTATGTCCTCATAAGCATTATCTCCCACTTTCAATTGATGCATTTACGACCATCCCTAATGCTCTTCATATGTTTTGAATGCGAGCACATCAAGTAAAGGAAATCATTTACTTGAATGGCCATACAGGTGATAGATGCACATCATCCCCCATTGAAGATAATGTCGACAAAGAAGGGTAAATGATGACCAAGATGACGAATTTCTCTTTATCTTTTCCTACTATATGCTGTTAAATTTTGTAAAAGAAAATGATGGTCCCCGAGTTGGATGGCTAGACTCCCAACGAAAATGATATTAATTACTTATTTAATTAATTTTTTTAATCGCGGAATTACAAATTAGTAATAGTGTCGATAGGAAAGGGTAAAACGGAGAGCGCGTTAATTTTTAGCCACATGGGCAGCCCATGATTAGTTTTTTTTTTTTGCTAGAACAGCCCATGATTAGTTATGAAAGGGACGCAGCGAAATTGAAAAAGTGATGTTAGAAAAATAGGGAATTTATTATGGGCAAACTTGTCGAGATGACATCCATAAGTCTAATCATGTGGCCCATCATCTGATTTTCTTCTTAGTCCAACGATCAAAAAATTATTCTCGCGGTGCTTCCAAAATTCCTTTTTTTACGCGCGTGTGCGGTTGCTCTTATGTTGTTTTTTTCCTCCAAATACACTCTAATGATGAAAGGCACCGCTTGAAAAGCGTACACAATTGTAATTGTCTCCTTACATACTTTAACTGTGGCGTTTACTTGACATGCAAATGGGAGCATGCTATGGCTTTGGTTTACGAGATTCCTTTTCTCCAATGACAATGTGGTCAAGTATGGTAATCTTATAGTCAGTTAAGAATTATAATGGGGAATAGAGAAATAAGGAATTTGTCTATATTTCCATATGTCTTGAAGATACACGAGGCTATTTATCGATTTTACTTGACTATTTAAAGTAATAAGATAAACATAATACCAATTATTATCAATCAGGGATATGCGCAATTGAGGAAAATATATGTATAATCTTAAGAGATATGGAGAATAAAAAAGATAATATCGTTGACATCCCCTCAAACTCAAGTGACTTCAAAGAAGTCAATTGAAGTTTGAAATTAAGTCAAACAGTGCCACGAAAACTTGTTTCCCCAACAACGCTGCTCGAGCTTGGTGGATCCGCGGCGGAGCAGCATATGGCGGTGCATGAGGCGGGGTCCTATGGGTGTTCGAGCTGAAACTTCAGGCTACTACTTGTCTTAGGGCAACAAATCTATTGGTGGTGTCTACTTCTCAAAACCAGCAGCGAAAAAGTTGAGGATAAGAGAGGAAACAACAAGCAGCCGAGGCAAAATGATGACGAAGATGACGAATTTCTCTTTGTATTTTCGTATTATTTGCTGTTAAATTTTAACAAGGAAAACGAGGGTCTACGAGTTTTATGTTCAGACTCCGAATGAAATGATATTGTTTATTGATTTAATTAAGTTTAATTAATCACAAAATTGCTAATTATAAATACTGTCAACAGAGGAGGGAAAATCGGAAAGTGCATTAATTTTCAGCCTATTGGGCAGCCCAACAATTAGTTATGAAAGGCAAGTTGCGAAATTGCAAAAAGAAACTAGGAAAATAGGGAATTTGTTAGTGACATGGTTGTCGAGGTGAGATCCATAAGCCTAATCATGTGGTCCATCACCTGGCTTTTCTTCTTGGGTCCAACGATCAAAAAAATTACTGTCGCAGTGCTTCAAAAAAATTACTTCTTCTACGCGCATGAGCAGTTGCTCTCATGTTGTTTTTTTCCCCGAATGCACTCCAGTGATAAAAGGCACCTGCTTGAAATGCGTGCGTAATTGTAATTGAGTCACGCCATATTTTGAAAATCCTTACAAGTTTAAATTGATCTCCGTTCCAGGTGCCCATACTGATTTTTCCTGAATGTTATCAATTAAATTTCGCTTGACTAAAAATTGCATCAAAGTAACGATCCAAACTAATCCAAAATTAGCCCTCCGAATATATGAAATTTGTTTCCTTGCCAGAATTACAGAGAAATAAGTCGGAAATTTTAACCAAAAAAAAAAATACTACTAATGTCCTTTTGCGGATGAGATGCAAAACGGAAGTTCACTGCTCATATTTAATGCAAGATTCACTATATGGCATACAGTTTAATCTCCATAAACAATGTAGAGCCACGCACACATTCAGCGAGAGAGAGAGAGAGATGACAAGCTACTGTACTAGTATCCAAAAGTCAGTATGTTATTCAAAAGAATTTTTCTCTGTGACGTAATGAGCAAACACAATTGTTCTTGTGAACATCTGTCTAATGGTTGTCAAACCAGTTCTGTGCCTGGAGATAGTTGATCAGTTTGCTGTCCACTTGGAAGGCCTTTGTGAGGACGTGGACATTGATGGGCGGCTTCGACCCAAAGACTGAATTCGCGATTGTTATGAGTCCCGGGTTCTGGCTGCTCAAGAAAGCAAAGGCCAGTGCATTAGTTTCTCCAATGTTCAGCTGGAAGTGAACGAGGCCTTGCGGAAACACAAAAACATCTCCTTTGGTCAGGACTTTGGAAAATAGAGTGTTGTTCAATTGGTTGGATGTGACGAAACCGACAAGAAGCGTGCCCTCCACGACCGCAAGCATCTCGGTTCCACGAGGATGGATGTGTGGGGGGTTTAGACCATACGGTGCAAAGTCGAGGCGGGCCATGGCGATGCCGAGAGTGTTGAGTCCCGGGAATTGGTCGACAAAAGCAGTTGTGACTTTGGATCCGAGCGGATTCGATGTGTTCCCAGGATATCTGAACTTTGTGAACGAGAAATCATCTGCTGTGGCGAGCTTCGGGTCCTTGCAGAACATCCCATTCACAAACACCGCAGAGTTGGGGTTATCCACGGCGACACAGAAGTCCTGAAGAGGACTCGGGTCAGAGGCAAAGGCAGAGGAGGATGCCATAGCCAAGAAGACAAATATTTGAAAGAACTTCATCATGGAAAAATTTCTGAGCTTGGTTTAGTATGTATCGGTAATTCTGCTTCGTTGAGAATTGGTTTGAAATGCTTCATGCGTAGCAAATCTACATATAGGAGTCCTTCATTTGACTCGGTCCCAGTCAATTGGCCTGCAGGAAGCAGCCGAAGCCAGGAACGCTGCCAAGTCCATGACAATTGTTTATTCTTCCGTGTTGCTGGGGAATCATTGTGAAGCTAAACCCGTTCTCATTGAGAACTAGTCATTCCATCTTCGACGAGAAGGATTCCCACTTTGCTTTTCATCTTTTTATATTCTCGGATTTTCTAGTCTATAATAAATGCATAGGGCTATTTCAAATTTAGATGCTATGTTCGACTTTTTAGAAAACGGGTAATCAGACCTAGAAAACTGAGGGAACAGATGATTTATGGATATTCCTATAATGCGAACACCCTGCATGTTTGTATAAGAAACTAAACATAATATCTATAGGAAGTGATTTAGTGTTTTCCAGGTGGAGGATGGAGATGCATGTGAACACGTTGGTTCCTACGCCATTTTTAATGGACATATTGATTTGATCAAACGATGCCCTTAGAGAAGAATTGGCCCTCGCTCTGTCCAGCAGAGCCAGAATCAGCGGATGGGCCAAAGTAAGAGGCCATTTGAGTTTGGAACAATTCATCTCTGGGAATAAGATATTAACAAGCACATAGGAGACCTGGTATAGGCCTGGCCGTGTTGCTTATCATAGAAAATTTAACACTGGGTCAACGCCACCATCTTCTATAAAAAGGGATCACTTCTCCATGCAAGACATCCCGCTCCTATCTCAAGCAAAGAAAAGAAGAGAAGATATCCAAGCCCCAACTCTCCGGCGCATGACCCCAATGAAGTTTCTTCCAACTTGCCTTCTCATCTTGGCTCTGGCAACAGCCACCGCTTTCGCCTACGACCCCAGTCCTCTTCAGGACTTCTGTGTGGCCGTCAATGACCCAAAAGGTAGGACCTCTGCCATAGATTCGTCACTCGTATATTTCCGTTCTAATGATCCTAAAGGAATTGCTCCAAAAAGAGTTTCTGCCTGGAAAAGCCAAATAACACGAATTCCCTTTCTTATGCAGTATTTGTGAATGGAAAGTTTTGCAAGGACCCAAAACAAGTCACGGCAGATGATTTCCTCTTTAAGGGGTTCAGATACCCGGGGAATACTGCGAATTCGCTCGGATCGAAAGTCACGCCCGCTTTTGTGGACCAATTTCCTGGACTCAACACCCTCGGCATTTCCATGGCTCGTATCGACTTCGCTCCGGGTGGCCTGAATCCTCCCCACACTCACCCTCGTGGGTCCGAGATTCTGGTCGTTGCTGAGGGCACGCTGCTCGTCGGCTTCGTCACGTCCAACCAATTAAACAACACCCTCTTCACCAAAGTCTTGTACAAAGGGGATGTGTTTGTGTTCCCAATCGGTCTCATCCACTTCCAGCTGAACATCGGAAAGACCCCCGCACTGGCATTTGCTGCTCTGAGCAGCCAGAACCCAGGAGTCATTACGGTTGCAAATGCGGTGTTCGGATCGAAGCCGCTTATATCGGCCGATGTTCTCACCAAGGCCTTCCAAGTGGACAAGAAGGTTGTTGACTACCTCCAGGCGCAGTTTTGGTACGACAATTAAGCGGATACGTTGACCTCCAAGACATCGGATTACCCCTATATTCTCCATACATGATTGCTTCTTAGACTGACAATTGCTTCCCAATAAGAGAAGTGCTCTTTATGTAACTGATGGTGATTGTTTGAGTAATAAAAATATTCTTTGTGATTGATATGAACCAGACTCGCTTAGGTTATTGCGTGTTTGATTTCTTCTCCTACTTCCCACAGATTTTGCCGTTGCACTTTCTCCCAAAGAGCTATTTATTTCTCATGTTTTGTGTTGGAGTTTGTGAGGGCCTACGAATTGGATGTTTAGACTCGGAACCAAAATGATATTAATTACTGATGTAATTAAGTTTAATTACTCACGGAATTACTAATTAGTAATATTGTCAATAGAGATGGGCAAAACGGAGAGCGCACTAATTTTCAAGAAAAAAGAATTACTACTCATGTCGTTTTGCGGATGAGATGCAAAATGCAAATTCTTTGCTCATATTTAATGTAAGATTCACATTGAGAGAGAGAGAGAGAGAGAGAGAGAGAGAGAGAGAGAGAGAGAGAGAGAGAGGTGACAAGCAATGGTGCTAGTATCCAAAAGTCGGTATGTTATTCGAAAGAATTTTTCCTTGTGTGATGTAATGAACCAACACATTATTCCTGATGGTTGTCAAACCAGTTTTGTGCTTGGAGATAGTTGATTAGTTTGCTGTCCACTTGGAAGGCCTTTGTGAGGACGTCGACATTGATGGGCGGCTTCGACCCAAAGACTGAATTCGCGATTGTTATGAGTCCCGGGTTCTGGCTGCTCAGGAAAGCAAAGGCCAGGGCATTAGTTTGCCCAATGTTCAGTTGGAAGTGAATGAGACCTTGCGGAAACACGAAAACTTTCATGAAGACCGCTGCTCGACCGCCACTCTGAAGACTGCTGGAAGGATTTAAGGTGAAAATCTAGAGGGGAAGCTTTGTATTTTTGTCCCATATAAAAAGCTCTCGTTAGAGACCACCCAGTGGCCTCAGGAATCCAGCTCAATGACCTTCTGTGCCCCTGATTTTCTCCCATATAATAAAAGAAGCTTTTTATATTCTGCTTGAACTCGTCGCTCTGGTTCTCAGAGGTTTGTCTTTGAATGGAGAACGCAGAGAAAGTTCGGCTGGTTTGGTGTCCCAAGTGGGCGAATAAGTTGCCGGAGCTCATTGATTACTCTATTTATGAGTGCGGTGCTTGCATAGCTGTTCTAAACTTTCATTTTTTTTTCTTTGGTTTCGCGCTTGCCGAGTCAATTTGAGCCCTGCTTAGTTAATGATAACACTGTGGGCAGTAATATGGAGATGAATGGTTCACGATTTGCTAAAAAGTCGTGGGATTGTGTTAGATGCTTTGGTCAGAATGCAATCCTCGAGGCCAAACAACGATTGAACGCCTCCCCGTGTAATCGTGAGAAACCAATATGAGCGGACTACAAAACTCGTGTTTGAGATTCACTTCTAGCAATGCCTTGTTCTTAGGAGAAATGGCCATGACAATCTTTTTAGAATTAAATTTGTATTTGCTCTATATTAATGATTAGATTCTTTCCATAAAATTTTGGAGTTTTCAAAAGATAATATCATTGTGCATAATATTAATGAAGAATTTGAATTTAGAATTGGTATGATGTTTGCTAATGAAGATGAAATTTACAATAAATATAATGCATGTGCAATTTGCAAGGGATTTGAAGTGAGAAAAAGGACATAAAGCAAACAAAAGTAAAGGAGTATTGCAAAGATGCACATTTGTATGTAATTGCGAATAACACTCTCCACCAATCTCACCTCACGATGCTTATTTAATGTGATAAAATTATTCCATTAATCCTTTTGGCTTACTGATATGCAGCATTCCATTCTAAAAATGCATTTGAGCATGAGAAAGACATAAGGTAATTCTAATACTCTTTTGTCCATGAACCCCAAAAAAAGTTTGCTTTTTTAATCTTCCTTCAGCAAGCAAGTTGAATGTGGAAGCAATCGATGCATCAGATTTTGAAGGATCTGTTTTTTTTCTTTTGGGGAAGACTTCTTTGTTCATTGCTTGACATCTTCTATATATTTCTCAACTTCTATTTTCGGAGAGACTGTTGCTTACCTTATATATTACCTTGAAAATGGATCATAGAGAAAGGGAATGAATATGGTGCATACTCCGGTGGGTAACTATTATGGCATCCACTTTTGCACTCCCAATTTAACATTGTGCTCATCCGGTGAGAGAACAAACAGAAGTTGGGATTGTTCAGAAGTTTTTATGTAAGCTACAATAAAACTTTCTCCTTCGATTTTTCTTATAGAAGCAGCTACAATGTATAGTGTTATATTTCGTCGGTCCGCCCATGATGTATGTGTCCAAGGGACACCACACCTTTTGAAGAGGTGTGAGAAGGGTTTCTTAAGGGCAGTTAAGATAACTTCCTAAATAAGAATGACAAGAAGAAATTCAGAATTCTCTCTCTCGACGCAATAAGGATTCCGTATCTACTTTGAGAAGACAATTGGCATTAAAGCTGTGGAACAAGAATACTTTCCCTGTGATTGTATTCGGACCAACGTGAAGTAAATTTGTTCATAGTTTGCTGGTAATTCAACATACAATCCTGAAAATTAGTTCGGAGTGCATCGAATAGGTTAGTCGATTCTCCCGTTACACGCTTCCCAACACATAGATATTAATTTCTCATATGAACCTTTGAACAAGATGTTTCCCTTAAAGAATGCGAGTTTCATCTGGACATCTAGATACTGTCATTCAAATAATAATTTAGTTAAAGATTGAAGAATTACAGCGATCAAACTTATGTTGCTCCACTCAAGTTCCACTTTGTTCGTTTTCGTTTGATGCCTCGCCAAGCTCGGTTACGCCCACATTTTGTGGAGACAATGATGATAAATGCAAATTGCAAGTCGAGGCATAATATACATAAATCATATCGGTCCAGTGCTTTAGAAGAAATGGAAACTGCGCGTACATTCAAGAGTGTGTACCCTGTTGTCGCAACCTAAAAAGAATTGGTGTTTTCGATCTTAGGCTAATGGATTACTAGATCAATTAAATTAACTAACCTAGCTTGAGTTCTCTCAAACTCTACCAAATCGCAACTTAAGTCCAATTATGAACATGCAAATATTTTCAATAGGAGTTGCCACTAAGCATTTAGGGTAGGTTGATTAAAAACCTAAATAAAATAGCGGGAGTACTATTTTATTTCTACGAACCAGAAATTAAAGATTCGGGACTTAGTTCACTAAATTCCTTAACGCCCTTTCGGTACCAATTTCAGGAAAAATACTCAATTTGACAATTTTGAAAAAATTCCGATTTAAAGTTCAAAGATGCAGAAATTTCTTTTTTTTATTTTCTTTTATTTAAATGAAAACTAACCTATATGTAATGAAGTGCAAAAATTGACATGCGATGAGTGCAACCTAACATGCAAACTATATGTCATGCGACGACGTGACATATTTCTAATAACGAGCATATTGCTATTTTTTTCTATTTTTTGAATGAAATTCGGAATTTAAAAAATGCCATTTATCTAAGCATGCAATTTAAACTAAAGAAATTAACCTATTCTAATGCAATCTTTTTGGTATTTTTTTAATCAAAATTCGAAATTAAAATGCCAATTATCTAAACATGCAATTCTAAATTAAAGAAATCAACATATTCTAGAGAATCTTTTTGGTATTTTTTTTAATGAAAATTCGAAATTAAAATCAAGTAAAAAAAATATAACCGCTAAATCTTTCGAATTAAGTTTCGATCTGAAGCCTGACAGATCGACCCTAAAATTCGAAATACCCGCTATGGAAATAATTCTATCTAAAGCCTGATAGATAGATTTATTTCCACGTGTGCGGTTGCGGATTAAGAAATTTTCCTTATCGATCACATCTTGAAAAGTTCGGATATCTTAAATATTCAGGATATATTCGAAAGATTTTGAAAATTCTAAAATCTATTCCAATTTAATAAGATCAAATATCCAAGGTTTCAAAAAAGGAAATAAAATCCTAATTGGAATAATGCTTATTATCTAAATATGCAAAATTAGATATCAATAAGCACAAATTAGGCAACAAAATATTCAAATTAAATCGGGATAAGAATAATTACCTGATTTGCAGATTTCTTTCTTAATTTGAATTTGGAGCGAATCGGGATTGCGGATTGGCGGTGCATCAGGACCGGCGGCGCGACATCGGGAACGGCAACGACACAGCAGGGACAACGGCACGGCGAGCGGCGGTGCAACGGCATCCGGTGCAATGCACGAGTGGCGGTGTACGAGCGGTGGTGCGACAGTGCACGAGCGGGAGTACGAGGGTGATCAGTCAGAGAAGGAGTCTTCAAATTGTTGAGCACGTGAAAATCCAGTGTGAAGAATTCGCTTCCCGAACGGACCAGCGATGGTGGAGCCTTTCGGTGACTGCTGATGAGAGCCTTCACGTGGGACTTGCGGCGGTTGACAAGATTGAACCAGCTAGTTGTGGTGTTGAAAGCTTGATGGAAACTCGCCGGACTAATCAGTGTTTGTAGATTGTCAATAGGGCTGTAGAGAGGAAAGTTCGGCACAGGGGCTGAGGAACGCCAAGGCTACAGGGCACAACAGGAATAACGGGCAAAGGTGGCTTGCTGGTGATGGGCCCGTCTGGCGGAGGAGCTAACAGGACAGCGGTGGTGCTGCACATGCGGTTCTGCCAGCGTAGCCTCTGAAGGAGTTCCAATGAAGAACCCTTTTCTCTTTTTTTTTTCTTTTTTCGGTAGCCTTCTTCCTTCCGTAGCTTTATTACTTTTTGTGGCCGTGTCTTTTACATACGTAATGCCCAAAAGACTAGCCTCCGACCTCTCCAAAAAATTCCATTCTCCGAAAATTCTCCGAGTCTTTTTCTAAAAATCTGATTTCTGAAATTATGAGAACCCCCCTTTGATTATGATGCATTAGCATGTATTTATAATGCAAAACTAGGTTAATTAGCCGGGCTTTCTATTCCTAATGGGCTTAGACTTGGGCTTAGGCTCTAATCATCATTTAATTTTAAGTGGGCTGAATTAATGTAGGCTTTTATTTAATTAAGCATAATGAGTTAATTTAAGCTCAAATTAAAACAACCGAGCCCGTTTAACTTATGATTTTCGGCCCTTGCCTTCTGAGTGAGCCGAGTCTCGTTCGATTCCTGAGCTCGATTTATGTGATGAATTTTAAGCTCGCTCGCCACCGCCAACCCGATGCGGAATGCAATTAATTTAAATGAACCTAAACTATATGTTGTGCAATTTTAATATTTTTGTTTAGGGGTTAAAATTTAATCCCTAATTTTCTATGCAATTAATCACTAAATGACGTACCGAAATTTAGGTGTCAACACCTGTGAACCACTGCTGCCAAGTATTGGCGTGATCAGGGATGAAATTGAGTCGATGATTATTAATCTTTCATCATAACTTCTTGAAAAACTCTTGGATGCGTCTGCAAACAGAAATAACCCAAAATTTAAAGGACAGAAATTTTATCAACAAATAGCTACATTGAAATGCAGCACCCTATTAAAAACAATCGCTATTGTTGATACAGTAAAATGCAGAAGATGGTTGTGCTTTGCAAGCACCCAAAAGAAACCCAAAAAGGAGAGACACACTGGTTGAAGATACTTACTGCATTCGTACATTACAATTGAAATTAACAACTTAGCTGTTTTATAGGCTGTACAGCAACAGAAGAGATTCCAACAAAAATAGCAACTACTTTAATTCAAAATGGTGAACGTGTGCAACAACATGCTGCCAACTAAATCCTAAAAACTAGGACCCACTAAGTAACAGAAACACACGACTAGCTATTAATTGAAAAACATAAAAAAAAAAAACAACTTTGACTCTTTTTGACATGCCCTCCCTTAAACTGATACTACACGTGATCAATTTAAATGTGTAGAAATAAACTCTCCTTTAATATGAGGCATCCATCGAACAAACTCTAAGGAGCTTCCTTAACTTTTGAAATGTGGCCATTTTAAGAGGTTTTGTGAACAAATCAGCAACTTGATCTTCACTTCTGTAGAAAACAAGATCAATCACACCATCTTTTGTAAGATCCCTCAAGAAATGATACTTCACATCTATATGCTTGCTCCTCCTATGTAGAGCTAGATTCTTTGACAATTTGATGGCTGAATTGTTGTCATAGAAAATTGTCGTTGTTTCTTCTAGTTTAAACCAAAGTTCTCCAAGAATCTTCCTTAACCAAATAGCTTGACAAGCACTCGAGGTGGCAACCACAAACTCAGCCTCAGTGGTCGAAAGAGTAACAATTGATTGCTTCTTTGAACACCATGAGACAGCCCCTAAACCAAGCGTAAACACATAACCAGAAGTGCTTTTTCGGTCATCCATATCACCAGCGTTATCACTATCAGTAAAACCAAGCAAATCTGATCTTTCTTCTTTCTTGTAAAATAACCCAAGAGATGATGTCCCTTTCAAATAGCGTAAAATACGCTTTGTAGCTTGAAGGTGTTTTTCGGTGGGACTCTCCATGTATCTACTAATGAGACTAACACCATAAATGATGTCAAGCCTTGTTGCTATTAAGTACATGAGACTTCCCACAATTTGCTTGTACATAGTGCTATTCACTATCCTTCCACCAGGATCCTTGTTGATCTTTAATCCAACCTCTATCAATGTGGCTCTGAATTGCAATCCTTCAATTGAAACTTCTCTAAAATCTCCTACACATATTTCTTTTGGCAAACAAATGTACTAGCTGCAGATTAATTAACTTCAATGCCTAAGTAATAGTGCATTAACCCAATATCTATCGTCTCAAATTCATGCATCATGGATTGCTTAAATGTCTCCATCATGGCACCATTATTCCCTGTGTAGATGAGATCATCTACATACAAGCATACAAGAAGTAGTTTCCTACCATGATCAACCTTAATAAACAAAGTATGATCATAAGGACACTTCGTAAAGCTTTCCTTCAAAAAATAAGCTGCAATCCTACTGTACCAAGCTCGAGGAGCTTGCTTTAATCCATATAAAGCCTTCTTTAATTTGTATACTTTATTCTCATTACCATGCTTCACATATCCAGGAGATTGGTCAATGAATACCTGTTCTTGGAGATCACCGTGTAAAAAGGCAGACTTGACATCTAACTGATGGATAGACCACGATCTCTGTGCTGCTAGCGCAATCACCAATCGAATTGTATCAAGTCTCGCAACTGGCGCAAACACCTCTTTGTAATCCACTCCGAATTCTTGCCTATAGCCTTTTGCCACCAAACGCACCTTGTATTTGTCAATGCCACCATCCTTGTTTAGCTTTGTCTTGAAGACCCACTTGACACCAATAGTCTTGTGACCTTTGGGAAGATTTGTTAAGTCCCAAGTATTATTTTTCTCAATTGCTTTAATTTCAGCATCCATTGCATCTCTCCACTTTTGATGTTTTACCGCTTCATCAAAAGTAGTTGGATCACTATTTGCAAACAAAGCAAAGTGAGTTAACGGATCTTCACCTTGATCAACTCTAGACACCTCATAATCTCTCATCCATGCTGGCCTTTGTCAGTGACATTGGGGGCGTTCATCATGTGTTGCAGCAATAGCTAAATTGGGCTGCTGCTCCTCCATTTCAATAGGGTCAGAATTGTTGGGAGCTGAGACCAAATTGTGTTGTTGGTCTTCCTCTCCAATCTCTTCAAAATCAGCTACAATTGGTGTAGCCCCTTCAGCTTGATCATTCCAAAGCCAGAAATTTTCTTCATCAAATACTACATCATGGCTGATTATAATCTTCTTGGTCATAGGATCATAGAGTTTGTAAGCTTTTGTTTGATCACTTACACCAAGAAAGATGCATTTTACTCCTTTATCGTCAAGCTTTTTCCTTTTTTGATTTGGAATGCGAGCATATGTTATACACCCGAAAATTTTGAAGTAATCAACCATCGACCTTCGTCCATTCCAAGCTTCTTTAGGAGTCATATTCAAAACAGCAGGTGTGGGACTTCTGTTCAAGAGGTGGACACTCCAATTTACAGCCTCTGGCCAAAACTTCTTCGAAATTCCACTACTTCACAATAGACTTTGCACCATGTGTGGGACTTGCACGAGTCACGTGCAAGTCTGTTCGATGTGTGACGACCTCGGTTGTTATTAAAATCGCGAAGATCAATCACTTGATCCAAGGGGTACGATCGTTCGGTATAATTTCAGAATCATTCGTCAAGTCGTTTCGTGGTCCAAAGGAATCACCCACGATTCATTACTAGGACAGCGGCGAACTGACCTCTAACTATCTTTAGATCGGCCAATAGTGGCTCAAAATATCACTTCCGCGATTTAATGGTCAAAGTCCATTCACGGTCGAATTTTCTTTTAGTCGCGCGAATTTAATTCCCCTATTAGCCTTTCCCTAATGGTTAGCAATCCCAGGAATGATCAGTTCCGGGCGAGAAATTTACTACGATCACATTTCATAAAACTCAGTTATTTCATAATTTCTAATTGGCGGAAATTTCGGAATGTCACAAGCCGTATAGGCCGCTTGACGTCATGACGCAAACCGTATAGGTCATGTTGCTTAGTTATTGTTTTGCAAGCCAGACTCGCTCAACTTCAGTTGAACCAGATGCTGCCTCACTCACCGCCCCATCCCAGATTCATCAAGCCCGTTGCCATACAACGTCGTTGAAAAAACAAGTTTTCGTGGCATTGTTCAACAATGATTCAAACTCAAGGTGACTTAGTCACTATGAGTTTGAGGGGGATGTTGAAGATATTTAGAAATCTTCTAGGAATATTTAAGATATTTTCTCTGATTTTCTATATCTATTTTGATTATATATATCGGATTTGATTTCATTTGATTTTCTCTATCTAAACCTATAAATAGGCTCTCTATGTACTCTTTTCAACATATCGAAATATATATAAATTCTCACATTTTTCTATTCCACAATTCTTATATTTAACTAGATGCCAAGTTTGAATTTTTAGAGCACAGATAGTCAAACTGAGGGAACTGATGGTTTGTGAATACTCCCTTTAATGTGAACATCCTGCATGTTTGAATAAGAAAGTACACAGACATCTACAGGAAGTGAATAAGTGTTTTACTGTTGGACGATGGAGATGCATGTGAACGCACAGGTTCCTACACCAGTTTCAATGGACAGATTGATTTGATCAAACCATGCACTTAGAGAAGAATTGGCCCTCGCTCAATCCAGCTGAGCTAGAATCTGCGCACGACATCAAAACAGAAAAGAAGGAAACCGAAGATTTAGAGATGATTGAAGAAGTCCACTTCTGTATCAGATAACAAGCGTTTTCTTATCTAGGAAAGAGGATGGGTCAAAGTAACAGGCTTTTTGAGTTTTGGAACAATTCGTCTCTGGGAATAAGATATTAACAAGCACATAGGAGACCTGGTATAGGCCTGGCCGTGTTGCTTATCATAGAAAATTTAATACTGGGTCAACACCACCATCTTCTATAAAAAGGGATCACTTCTCCATGCAAGACATCCCGCTCCTATCTCAAGCAAACAAAAGAAGAGAAGATATCCAAGCCCCAACTCTCCGGCGCACAACCCCGATGAAGTTTCTTCCAACTTGCCTTCTCATCTTGGCTCTGGCAACAGCCACCACTTTCGCCTACGACCCCAGTCCTCTTCAGGACTTCTGTGTGGCCATCAATGACCCAAAAGGTAGGACCTCTACCATAGAGTCGTCACTCGTATATTTCCATTCTAATGATCCTATAGGAATTGCTCCAAAAAAAATTTCTGCCTGGAAAAGCCAAATAACACGAATTCCCTTTCTCATGCAGTATTTGTGAATGGAAAGTTTTGCAAGGACCCAAAACAAGTAACGGCAGATGATTTCCTCTTTAAGGGGTTCAGATACCCGGGGAATACTGCAAATTTGCTCGGATCGAAAGTCACGCCCGCTTTTGTGGACCAATTTCCTGGACTCAACACCCTCGGCATTTCCATGGCTCGTATCGACTTCGCTCCGGGTGGCCTGAATCCTCCCCACACTCACCCTCGTGGGTCCGAGATTCTGGTCGTCGTTGAGGGCACGCTGCTCGTCGGCTTCGTCACGTCCAACCAATTAAACAACACCATCTTCACCAAAGTCTTGTACAAAGGGGATGTGTTTGTGTTCCCAATCGGTCTCATCCACTTCCAGCTGAATATCGGAAAGACCCCCGCACTGGCATTTGCTGCTCTGAGCAGCCAGAACCCCGGAGTCATTACGGTTGCTAATGCGGTGTTCGGATCGAAGCCGCCCATATTGGCCGATGTTCTGACCAAGGCCTTCCAAGTGGACAAGAAGGTTGTTGACTACCTCCAGGCGCAGTTTTGGTATGACAATTAAGCGGATACGTTGACCTCCAAGACATCGGATTCTCCTACATTGTCCATACATGATTGCTTAGATTGACAATTGTTTCCAAATAAGAGAAGTGCTCTTTGTTAATGGTGAATGTTTCAGTACTACAGGATCATTCTTTACGATTGATGTGAACCAGACTCGCTTAGGTTTATATGTATTTGATTTCTTCTTTCACTTCCAACAGATCCTGCGGTTGCACTTGCTCCCAAAGAGCTCTTTATTGCTCATGTTTTGTGCTGGAGTTTGTGTTGGATATCAGAATGTGTGGTCATCTGTTGTCTCCGTTTGCATGGATTGTGATACAACTGTTAGCAATTAATTTGTAATCTCCGTTTCCATTTTGCCTTGATTAGCCATGTTTAATTAAGAAATTATGCCACGGAGGTGATTGTGATGGTTTGACATTACTAACCGTGACACATTCTAATCTTATGGATAGGCGGGGTGTGAGCAATTTTCGGAAATATAATACTCTCTTGGTGTACTAAAAGTTTCTTACTAAATGACATGATGGCATGCACCATCTTATGGAGTACGTTCGAAGTCAGTAATCAAAATAAAAAACCGTAGAAACAGAAAAGAAGGACATGTATACAAAAACAACAACCAAACAAATTTTAGTTTATATTTGGTTATCTTCCTTTTCAAATATGGCAACAGATGTCCTCTTAAGCATTATTTCACACTTTCATTTGTTGTATGCACGACAATCCTTGAAGCTCTTCATATGTTTGAATGCGGGCACACCAAAAAGATGCACATCATGCCCTATTGAACATAATGTCAAGAAAGAAGAATAAACAATGACGAAGATGACGAATTTCTCTTTGTATTTTCGTATTGGTTTGTGTTAATTTTTAAAAAGGAAAACGAGGGTCCACAAGTTTTATGTTCAGACTCCGAACGAAATGATATTGATTATTGATTTAATTAAGTTTAATTAATCACAAAATTACTAATTATAAATAATGTCAACAGAGAAGGGAAAAACGGAGACTGCATTAATTTTCAGCCCAATGGGCAGCCCAATAATTAGTTATGAAAGGCAAGTTGCGAAATTGCAAAAAGAAATTAGGAAAATAGGGAATTTGTTAGTGAAATGGGTTGTCGAGATGAGATCCATAAGCCTAATCATGTGGTCCATCACCTGGCTTTTCTTCTTTGGTCCAATGATCAAAACAATTACTGTCGCAGTGCTTCAAAAAAATTACTTCTTCTACGCGCATGAGCAGTTGCTCTCATGTTGTTTTTTACCCGAATGCACTCCAGTGATGAAAGGTACGTACCTGCTTGAAATGCGTACGTAATTGTAATTGAGTCACGCCATATTTTGAAAATCCTTACGCGTTTAAATTGATCTCCGTTCCAGGTGCCCATATTGATTTTTCCTTAATGTTATCAATTAAATTTCGCTTGACTAATAATTGCATCAAAGTAAAGATCCAAACTAATCCAAAATTAGCCCTCCGAATATATGAAATTTGTTTCCTTTCCTGAATTACAGAGAAATAAGTCGGAAATTTTAACCAAAAAAAAAATACTACTGATGTCCTTTTGCGGATGACATGCAAAACGCAAGTTCACTGCTCATATTTAATGCAAGATTCACTATATGGCATACAGTTTAATCTCCATAAACAATGTAGAGCCACGCACACATTCAGCGAGAGAGAGAGAGAGATGACAAGCTATTGTACTAGTATCCAGAAGTCAGTATGTTATTCAAAAGAATTTTTCTCTGTGACGTAATGAACAAACACAATTGTTCTTGTGAACATCTGTCTAATGGTTGTCAAACCAGTTCTGTGCCTGGAGATAGTTGATCAGTTTGCTGTCCACTTGGAAGGCCTTTGTGAGGACGTGGACATTGATGGGCGGCTTCGACCCAAAGACTGAATTCGCGATTGTTATGAGTCCCGGGTTCTGGCTGCTCAGGAAAGCAAAGGCCAGGGCATTAGTTTGCCCAATGTTCAGTCGGAAGTGAATGAGACCTTGCGGAAACACGAAAGCTTTCATGAAGACCGCCGCTCGACCGCCGCTCTGAAGACTGCCGGAAGGATTTAAGGTGAAAATCTAGAGGGGAAGCTTTGTATTTTTGTCCTATATAAAAAGCTCTCATTAGAGACCACCCAGTGGCCTCAGGAATCCAGCTCAATGACCTTCTGTGCCCCTGATTTTCTCCTATATAATAAAAGAAGCTTTTTATATGCTGCTTGGACTTGTCGCTCTGGTTCTCACAGGTTTGTCATTGAATGGAGAACGCGGACAAAGTTCGGCTGATTCGGTGTCCCAAGTGCGCGAATCTGTTGCTGGAGCTCGCTGATTACTCTATTTATGAGTGCGGTGCTTGCATAGCTGTTCTAAACTTACATTTTTTTTCTTTCGTTTCGCGCTTGCTGAGTCAATTTGAGCCCTGCTTAGTTAATGATAACACTGGGGAGAAATATGGAGATGAATGGTTCACGATTTGCTAAAAAGTCGTGGGATTGTGTTAGATGCTTTGGTCGGAATGCAATCCTCGAGGCCAAACAACGATTGAACGCCTCTCCGTGTCACCGTGAGAAACCAATATGAGCGGACTGCAAAACTCGTGTTTGAGATTCACTTCCAGCAATGCCTTGTTCTCAGGAGAAATGGCCATGACTATCTTTTTAGAATTAAATTTGTATTTGCACTATATTAATGATTAGATTCTTTTTGTAAAATTTTGGAGTTTTCAAAAGATAATATCATCATGCATAATATTGATGAAGAATTTGAATTTAGAATTGGTATGATGTTTGCTAATGAAGATGAAACTTACAATACATATAATGCTTGTGCAATTTGCAAGGGATTTGAAGTGCGAAAAAGGACATAAAGCAAATAAAAGTAAATGAATATTGCAAAGATCCACATTTGTATGTAATTGCGAATAACACTCTCCACCAATCCCACCTCACGATGCTTATTTAATGTGATAAAATTATTCCATTAATCCTTTTGGCTTACTTATATGCAGCATTCCATTCTAAAAATGCATTTGAGCATTAGAAAGACATAAGGTAATTTTAATACTCTTTTGTCCAGGAACCCCAAAAAAAGTTTGCTTTTTTAATCTTCCTTAAGCAAGCAAGTTAAATGTGGAAGCAATCGATGCATCAGATTTTCAAGGATCTGTTTTTTTGTTTGGGGAAGATTTCTTTGTTCATTGCTTGACATCTTCTATATGTTTCTCAACTTCTATTTTCGGAGAGACTGTTCTTTACCTTATATAGAATATATTACGATGAAAATGGATCATAGAGAAGTTTCGAGTCTATAGCTAGAAAAGGGAGATGAATATGGTGCATACTCCGGCGGCTAACTATTCTGGCATCCACTTTTGCACTCCCAATTTAACATTGTGCTCATCCGGTGAGTGAACAAACAGAAGTTGGGATTGTTAAGAAGTTTTTATGTAAGCTACAATAAAACTTTCTCCTTCGATTTTTCTTGTAGAAGCAGCTACAATGCATAGATATTAATTTCCCATATGAACCTTTGAACAAGTTGTTTCCCTTAAAGAATGCGAGTTTCATTTGGACATCTAAATACTGTCATTCAAATAATAATTTAGTTAAAGATTGAAGAATTACAGCGGTCAAACTTATGTTGCTCCACTCAAGTTCCACTTTGTTCGTTTTCATTTGATGCCTCTCCAAGCTCGGCTATGCCCACATTTTGTGGAGACAATGATGATAAATGCAAATTGCAAGTCAAGGCATAATATACAAAACTCTTATCAGTCCAATGCTTTAGAAGACATGGAAACTGTGCATACATTCAAGAGTGTGTACCATGTGAACCACTACTGCCGAGTATTGGCATGATCAGGGATGAAATTGAGTCGATGATTATTAATCTTTCATCATAACTTCTTGAAAAACTCTTGGTTGCGTCTGCAAATAGAAATAACCCAAAATTTAAAGGACAGAAATTTTATCAACAAACAGCTACATTGAAATGCAGCCCCCTATTACAAACAATCGCTATTGTTTTTTTTGGTAAGTAACAATCGCTATTGTTGGCTGCTAGGACAAGCAAAAACTCCATTTTCCCTGTGATCAAGGTTAATGATATATCATTGACAAAGAATAGCTATTAGTTGAGTATTTTCTTTCTTTCCTTTGCGGCCAAACGGCTAAGAACATGCGCAGTTTTGGTACGACAATTAAGCGAATACGTTGACCTCCAATACGTCGGATTGCCCCTACATTGTCCATACATGATTGCTTAGATTGACGATTGTTTCCGAATAAGAGAAGTGCTCTTTGTTAATGGTGAATGTTTCAGTACTGCAGGATCATTCTTTATGATTGGTTTGAACCAGACTCGCTTAGGTTTATGTGTATTTGATTTCTTCCTCCACTTCCAACAGATCCCGCGGTTGCACTTTCTCCCAAAGATTTTTTTTTTATTGCTCATGTTTTGTGCTAGAGTTTGTGTTGGATATCAGAATGTGTGGTCATCTGTTGTCTCCGTTTGCATGGATTGTGATAGAACTGTTAGCAATTAATGTGTAATCTCCCTTTCCATTTTGCCTAGATTAGTCATGTTTAATTAACAAATTATGCCACGGAGGTGATTCTGATGGTTTCACATTACTAACTGTGACGCATTCTAATCTAATGGATAGGCGGGGTGTGAGCAATTTTCGGAACTATAAGGGTGCGCATGGAATGCATTCCGGAATAAAAATTATGTTCCAAAATGCATTCAGGAACAGGATGACATTTGTTAAAAAATTTCCAAAATGCATTCTGGAATAAAAATGCGTTTGTTAAAAATACTTGATTCTAGAATGAGTTTTTAACAAGAAAAAAGGATGCTACTTTTTGTAGCTTTCTTGATTCCAGAATGTATTCTTCCTATTTTTTCACAATTTTTTTTTCAGAAAATGCATAAAAATTGAAAAATTATAGAAAAACTCATAAAAATTTCCAAAAAATGGCTTAAAAAGAGTCACATTTCCGGAAAATATGAGTTTTGGTAAATTTTTTTAAATAAAAAAATCAAAAATTTCAAAACTTCACAGAATAGCTTAAAACACATGGCCATCTACTTTGAGTGAAATTTAAATTTTTTGTGGTGCCCAAAAAAAATCAAAAATTTCAAAAGTTCACAAAATGGCTTAAAATACCCATGGCCACCTACTTTGAATGAAATTTAACTTTTTTGAGGTGCCAAAAAAGAAAAATAATAATAAATAAAATTTTCAAAACTTCACAAAATGACTTAAAATACATGTGGCCACCCACTTTGAGTGAAATTTAAATTTTTTGAGTGCCCAAAAAAGAATAAAAAATAAAAAACTTCAAAACTTCACATAATGGCTTAGAACACCTGTAACCACCCACTTTGAGTAAAATTTAAATTTTTTGATTTGCCCAAAAAATAATAATAATAAAATAATTCAAAACTTCACAAAATGGCTTAAAATACCTTTGGCCACCCACTTTGAGTGAAATTTAAATTTTTTTAGGTGCCCAAAAAAATTTAAAAAATCAAAATTTCAAAATTTCACATAATGGCTTATAATACCTGGGGCCATCCACTTTGAGTAAAATTTAAATTTTTTTAGGTGAAAAAAAAAATCAACAAATTAAAACAGATTTCTGGTCCAAAAATCAATTTTTGTAGCAGAATTAGTTATATTTTACCAAACAGATTTCTCCTCCAAAAATCAATTTTTGGCAATTCCAGAAATCAATTTCAGGCAAGAATTTGATTTCTACAGTAGAATGGTAACCATTCGCATCCTAATACTCTGTCTGTTTACTAAAAGTTTCTTACTGAATGACATGATGGCATGCACCATCTTATCAAGTACGTTCGAAGTCGATAATCAAAATTAAAAACCGTAGAAAAAGAAAAGGAGGACATGTATCCAAAAACAACAACGAAAGAAATTTTAGTTTATATTTCGTTATCTTCCTTTTCAATTATGGCAACAGATGTCGTCTTAAGCATTATTTCACACTTTCATTTGTTGTATGCACGACAATCCTTGAAGCTCTACATATGTTTGAATGCGAGTACAACAAGTAAAGGAAATCAGAACAAGGACACTGTAAGTGCCAAAACTTATGTACGATGCTTATTTTATGCCAAAAGTTTTCGCTGGGTCACTTAAGTGCCAAACTTTTTGAAAAACAATCACTTAAGTACCACTCCGGTCAGTTTGGCCAGAAATCCGACGTGTCATTTTTTTTTTATTAATTTCTAAAGCCGACGTGACTTGCCGAAAGTTTAGTCAGCATGTACAGTCGGCATTTTTTATTTTAAATAATTTTTTTTTCTTGTTTCCTTTTCTTTCTTTTTTCCTTTATTTTCTTTTTTTCCTTTTCCGATCTACTGGCCAACGGCAATGCTCGAGAAGGGCTGGGCAAGGGCCTCACCAGCGACAGGCGAGGCTGCCCCTCGCGAGTAGCTGGCGAGGCTGCCCCTCGCGGGCAGCTAGCGAGGCCATAAAGGTGATAGATGCACATCATTCCCCATTGAGCATAACGTCAAGAAAGAAGAATAAACTATGATGAAGATGCCGAATTTCTCTTTGTATTTTCCTATTAGTTGCTATTAAATTTTATAAAGGAAAACGAGGGTCTACAAGTTGTATGTTTAGACTCCGATTGAAATGATACTGATTATTGATTCAATTAAGTTTAATTAGTCAAGAAATTACTAATTATTAATAATATTGATAGAGAAGGGTAAAACGGAGAGCGTGTTAATTTTCAGCCCAATAATTAGGCTTATGTTATCCATAAGCCTAATTATGTAGCCCATTGCCTGGCTTTTCTTCTTTGGTCCAACGATCACAAAATTGTTATCGCGGTGCTTCGAAAATTCCTTCTTTTACGCGCATGAGCTGTTGTTCTCATGTTGTTTTTTCCCACGAATGCACTCCAATAATGAAAGGTACCTCTATGAAATGCGTGCTTAATTGTAATTGAGTCACGCCATATTTTGAAAATTCTTACATGTTTAAGTTTATCTTCATTCCGGGTGCCCATATTGATTAATCCTGAATTTTATCAATTAATTTTCACTTGACTAGATACCGCGTCAAATTAAAGATCCAAACCAATCCAAAATTAGCCCTCCGACGATATGAAAAATTTTTCCTTTCCAGAATTATAGCAAAATAAGTCTGAAATTTGATGAAAGAAAAATCACTATCCATGTCCTTTTACAGATGAAATGCAAATTCACTGCTCATATTAATGCAAGATTCACAATATGGTAAACAGTTTCATCTCAATAAACAATGTAGAGCCACGCACGCATTCAGAGAGAGAGAGAGAGAGAGAGAGAGAGAGAGAGAGAGAGAGAGAGAGAGAGGTGACAAGTAATTGTACTAGTATCCAAAAGCCAGTATGTTTATTCGAAAGAATATTTCTTTATGATGGAATGAACAAACACATTATTCATGTGGACATCTGCCTAATGGTTGTCAAACCAGTTCTGTGCCTGGAGATAGTTGATGACTTTGCTGTCCACTTGGAAGGCCTTTGTGAGGACGTCAACATTGATCGGCGGCTTCGACCCAAAGACTGAATTCGCGATTGTTATGAGTCCGGGGTTCTGGCTGCTCAAGAAAGCAAAGGCCAGTGCATTAGTTTCTCCAATGTTCAGCTGGAAGTGGATGAGGCCTTGCGGAAACACGAAAACATCTCCTTTGGTCAGAACTTTGGAAAATAGAGTGTTGTTCAATTGGTTGGATGTGACGAAACCGACAAGAAGCGTGCCCTCCACGACCGCAAGCATCTCCGTTCCACGAGGATGGATGTGTGGGGGGTTTAGACCATACGGAGCAAAGTCGAGGCGGGCCATGGCAATGCCGAGAGTGTTGAGTCCCGGGAATTGGTCGACGAAAGCAGTCGTGACTTTGGATCCAAGCGGATACGACGTGTTGCCGGGATATCTGAACTTTGTGAACGAGAAATCATCTGCTGTGGCGAGCTTCGGGTCCTTGCAGAACATCCCATTCACAAACACCGCAGAGTTGGGGTCGGGGACGGCGACACAGAAATCCTGAAGAGGACTCGGGTCAGAGGCAAAGGCACAGGATGATGCCAAAGCCAAGAGGACGAATGTTTGAAAGAACTTCATCATGGAAAAATTTCTGAGCTTGGTTTAGTCTGTCTCGGTAATTCTGCTTCGTTGAGAATTGTTGTGAAATGATGCATGTGTAGCAACTCTATATATAGGAGTCACTCATTTGACTCAGTCCCGGTCAATTGGCCTGCAGGAAACGGCCGAAACCAGGAACGATGCCAAGTCCACGGCAATGTTTCTATCTTGCTTGTAAAACTAAAAGCCTTCATCGAGAATTAGTCATTCCGTCTTCGACGAGAAGGATCCCACTTTGCTCTTCATCTTTTTATTTTCTCAGATTTCCTAGTCTATAATGGATGCATAGTAGCAACTTTAGACGCCATGCTCGAATTTTTAGAGCACGGGTAATCAGACATAGAAAACTGAGGCAACTGATGATTTGTTGGATATTCTCTTTATGTGCGAACACCCTGCATGTTCGTAGAAAAAAGGGAACATGATATCCATAGGAAGTGAATCCGCAGCTTAGCAAGTGTTTTCCTTCTGGAAGATGAAGATGCATGTGAAAACACTGGTTCCTACATCATCTTGAGTTGACAAATCGATATGAACACATGGTGCTCCTCGAGAAGAACTGGCCCTCGCTCAATCCAGCTGAACTCGAATGGTGCACGGCATCGAAACCGTTTAGAAGGAAACCGAAGATTTAAATATGATTGAAGAAGTCCACTTCCATGCCAGATAACATACTTTTTCTTATCTGGGAAAGAGGATAGGTCAAAGTAGGGGGCATGTTGTTGGAGCAGTTGTGGAACAATTCCTCTCTTGGAATAAGAAATAAACTACAACGTAGGAGACTTGGTAAAGATCTGAAAAAGTGTTGCTTATCTGAGAAAATTTAGTAACGGGTCAACACCACCAGCATACGTAAATAGGGATAATGTCTCCATGCAAGACATCTCACTCCTATCTCAACCAAAAGAAAAGAAGAGAAGATATCAAAGCCCCAACTCTCCGGTGCACAACCCCAACGAAGTTTCTTCTGATTAGACTTCTCATCTTGGCTCTACTAACGGCCGCCGCTTTTGCCTACGACCCAAGTCATTCAGCCTTCCAATTACTAAATGACATGGTGACATGCGACACGCCATCAAGTACGTCAGGAGTCACTAATCAAAATTAAAGACCGTGTAAAAAGAAAACGAAAACATAAATAAAAGCAACAATCAAAGAAATTTCAGTTTATATTTCGTTATCTTTCCTTTCCGATGTCGGAACTTATGTCCTCTTAAGCATTATCTCACACTTTCAATTGATGTATTTACGACCATCCCTAATGCTCTTCATATGTTTTGAATGCGAGCACATCAAGTAAAGGAAATCATTTACTTGAATGGCCATACAAGTGATAGATGCACATCATCCCCCATCGAAGATAAAATGATGACAAAGATAACGAATTTCTCTTTATCTTTTCCTACTATGGGCCCGTTTGGTTCGGCTTTTGAAATGCTACTTGGAGAAATGCAAATACCTTTAGGTGAAAGTCACTTGAGAAAATGCAAGTGGTATTTAGTAACAAAAAATTTGTGAAGCTACTTTAACCTAAGTAGTGTTTGGTAAAAAATTTTTTGCAAAAAACTTCGTCAATTTTTATTTTTAATATTCCGATTTTGCCCCTAATACTGTTCATCTTCTTCGCCATGAGGGTGGCCGGCGAAGGCGGATCTAGCCGGCGAGGTCGCCCAACCCAGGCGACAGCCGCCTATTGTCAGGCGACTGCCTAGGATCGAGTAATCGCTCAGGTGCCGTAGCTTGGGTAGCGCGATCTAGGCGGCCGTCGCGCGACCCAGGAGACCGCCGCCTGGGTCGCGCAACCCAGGCCAATGTCGCCTAAGGTCGCGCAACCCAGGCGATGGGGCCTGGGTGGTCGCTCGAACCGAGGCGGCTGTCGCCTGGGTCAAGCGACCTCGCTGGCCCTTCGCCGGCCATATTCGCCCTCGCTGGCCCTTCGCCGGCCACCCTCGCGGTGAAGAAGATGAATAGTAACAAGGGCAAAATCGAAATAAAGAAATTTGAGTGAAGGCAATTTGGGAAGGGAAAAATAGGTTTCAGCATTCCAAATGCTAGCTTTCGACTTTCCGTTCCCCAGATGCTGAACCAAATGGTTCAACATTTTGAGAAGGGGCTTTCGAGGCCAAAAGCCCTTTCCCAATGCTGAACCAAACGTGGCCATATGCTGTTAAATTTTGCAAAAGAAAATGATGGCCCCTGAGTTGGATGTTTAGACTCCCAATGAAAATGATATTAATTACTGATTTAATTAATTTTTTAATCACGGAATTACAAATTAGTAATAGTGTCGACAGGGAAGGGTAAAACGGAAAGCGCCTTAATTTTTAGCCCAATGGGTAGCCCATGATTAGTTATGAAAGGGACGTAGCGAAATTGAAAAAGTGATGTTAGAAAAATAGGGAATTTATTATGGACAAACTTGTCGAGATGACATCCATAAGTCTAATCATGTGGCCCATCATCTGATTTTCTTCTTAGTCCAACGATCAAGAAATTATTATCTAGGTGCTTCCAAAATTCCTTTTTTTACGCGCGTGTGCGGTTGCTCTTATGTTGTTTTTGTCCTCCAAAATACATTCAAATGATGAAAGGCACCTGCTTGAAATGCGTACATAATAGTAATTGTCTCTTTACATACTTTAACTGTGGTGTTTACTTGACATGCAAATGGGAGCATGCTATGGCTTTGGCTTACGAGATTCCTTTTCTCCAATGACAATATGGTCAAGTATGGTAATCTTATAGTGAGTTAAGAAATTATAATGCAGAATAGAGAAATAAGGAATTTGTCTATATTTCCATATGTCTTGAAGATACACGAGGCTATTTATCGATTTTACTTGACTATTTAAAGTAATAAGATAAACAAAATACCAATTATTATCAATCGGGGATATGCGCAATTAAGAAAAATATATGTATAATCTTAAGAGATATGGAGAATAAAAAAGATAATACCATTGACATCCCCTCAAACTCAAGTGACTTCAAAGAAGTCAATTGAAGTTTGAAATTAAGTCAAACAGTGCCACGAAAACTTGTTTCCCCAACGACGCAGCTCAAGCTTGGTGGATCCGCGGCGGAGCGGCATATGGCGTTGCATGAGGCGGGGTCCTATGGGTGTTCGAGCTAAAACTTCAGGCTACTACTCGTCTTAGGGCAACGAATCTATTGGTGGTGTCTACTTCTCAAAATGAACAGCGAAAAAGTTGAGGATTAGAGAGGAAACAACAAGCAGCCGATGCAGCTTGCTTGCAAAATAGTAACTGACCAACGTGGCAATATGGTTTATATCGTAGCATCAAGCAACCAATAGAGCTAACTTGTGAAAATTGTCACTGATCAACGAGGCATGTCCGGCTAGCATCGAAAGAAAGCCACCTCTGTGAAAAAGGCTTGATTGGGTGATGCGGTCGTCATCAAAACACAACCATCATGGAACAGACTCGACTAAGCGCTTCCTCATATAAGACTTGTGCTTGATAGGGATTGATTTATTTAGGTGTGCACCAAGTGCTTGGGTGCTATGTGCACCGAGGTGCTTGAATGCTATGTGCAATCGGTGCATTTAAGGTTTCCTCACAAACAATGGCTCTAAAACTAAGTTGAGAATAATAATGCATAAGAGAGAAATAAGAATTTTGTTAATATTTTGATATATGTGTCTTGAAGAAGAATACATTGAGGCAATAAAATAATATAATACCAATTATTATTAATCATACATATACATAATCAGAGGAGATATATGCATAATCTTGAAACCAATATTGCTAACATAACGATAACCTCTTGTTCTTCTCTTGGATTTGTTAACAGTAGGCGTGAGTTGTAACGTCCCACAACGTCACGTGCGATACATGTCTTTTCAATTATATCTTCTAATTATTAATAACATGTTGAAGCACAATAAAATTTTCACAACATCCCATATAAGAAATCGCAAAAGTTTAAATTAATATACATAAGCTTCTTTATATTAATACCACTAGTTACCATATTTATATATTATTCAACAAATAGCATACATTACAAAACTCACGGGAAGGGTCTGGTCAACTAAAATCATTGCGCCACTCCTGCTCCAAAACCTTGCTTGTACAAGGCCATGCTTTTAAACTACGGATCAACGACCTTGCCCATTGACAAGTCGCCGCCATTAAAACTAGGGGACCATCAAAACACCTAAGTAGTTCAACAAACTTCCCGTCGACCCATACAGTGGAATTACACTTAGTATATACTAAGTCTAAAAAAAAACAGTGGTGGAGGGTGATCCATCCTACGGTCAATTAGGTATAACCACATTTTGGTATTCATAATCACAATACATGGAAGACCCAAAAAGCAGTGATGAAGGGTGATCCATCCTACAAATCTAAAAAAAACAAAGGGTGAGCCAAAGCTTAGTAAATGAAATTTCTAAGTTTAAGATAGTAAATTATCTTACCCCAACAACCAACGTGAGCTCGAAGCAATTCAAAATAACCATGCATGACAAATGTAAAAGCAAATGATCTATCTTTCTTATCATGATATGCCAATGGAAACCATTAAAAACATTGCATAAGATGATTCACTCAAATGCAAAAGGATGGCATAACATATTGTCACTTACAATTATCACCAATTAATTCATTAATGGAAATGTGTGAATATATGTATTTATACATACATATAAAGATACATCACATTCGTTATTAGAATATCATTCCATCCCGACTCTCGGGACACCCCAACCTCTTTCGGTGTACAATTCGGTTCATTCATGCCTTCTTCGTTATCCTAGAAGCTTGCCAGGAGCCACTCCTTATTTAAGCCCTTTGGCCCTGACGACCACTTCTTACTCTTATCGAACTGGATTGTTAGCGGTCCACCGGCTTCTATTTGGTTCATTCGCAGACCACACACCTCCTAGAGAGGGTCCCGCTTTGACTTTCCTAGATTAACTTGCTTAAGGTATTGTCTATTTGGCCAGTCCTATAACGAGCCTCATGGTTTTGTCCTTTCTCATTTAATTAATGATAACATACTCAAAGAATTGGCAACGTGAACATTGACAATCCAAACAAAAATCGACAAGCGGGTATAATCGGCAATAGGTATAACTGACAAGTGGATATAATTGACAAGAGAGTATACTCGGCAAGTAGTTATAACCTACAAGTGGATATAGGTGGTAAGTGGATAGAACCATCAAGTGGATGTAAGCAATAATTGGATATAAGCGGCAAGTGAGTCAAAATTTACGAAAATAACACTTTCAAGTCCAATTTCGTATTCGACCAAAAAAGAAAGTCCAGTTTCGTCATTTTCACATCTTTTGCATCCAAGATGCTACCAAACCCCACATAAATCGTTCAAACACATTTAGGCATGTAAGAACTCATCAAAAAAAGTAAAATCATCCTAATATTTCAGCACACCGTTGTTAAGTTGTTAAGGTTTGCTCATACTTTTCATCAAATTCAAACTAAATTAACAAACATAAACTAATCAAGTAATAAATACTAAGTAGATCAATCTATCGTAGTCCCTAGAGTTTTCATTTACCATCAAATTCAAACTAAATTAACAAACATCAACCAACCAAGTCAAGAGTACAAAGTAGATCAACCTAACTTAACCCCTAGAGTTTTCATTTACATCGAATTCAAACCAAATTAGTAGACATCAATCAACCAAGTCAGGAGTGCCAAGTAGATTAACCTAACTTAGCTCCTAGAGTTTTCACATACCTTAAAACAAAATAAACAATAGGAAAGATTAACAACTTGTTTGAGAAAAGAGAATAAAGCTCAAAAGTTCACCTTGAAAACTCTCGAGAGATTTTGACAAAAAAAAAACCTTGAAAGATGAATTTTGAAGCTTCAGCAACACAAGTATGGAGTAATTGCTTTTACTCAAAGATTTGAGAGTGATAGTAAGAGAGGAAAGTGACGGTGATCTGATAACCATTCTCTGTCTCTATTTTTTTTTTCTTCTAAGAATAGATTTGAAACAGAAATTTATTTGGTAAAGCAATTTCATTTTTCTATTTCTAGAACAAATTTTGACTTCAAAAATAGGTTTGCAATAGAAACGAGAAGTAAAAATTTTCTACTTTTCTATTTCTGGAATAGAAATAAGAAATAAAATTTCTTCTCATTACTTACCCTTGCTACTAGCTTGTCGCCCTTGCTACTAGCTTGTCGCCCACCTACCGCCCGCCACTGCTGCTCGTCTCCCGTTGCCGTTGCTCGCCATCTACCATCCTCCATTGTTACTCGACACCGGCTACCTCCCGCCATTAGCGCCGACCGCCTCTTGCCGTCGTCCACCACCTCCAGCAACCATTTGCTGTCCTCTACTGCCTCTCGCCACCGTCCTTCGCTCTAATTAATGTGAGTAGCCAAAATGAGATGCATGAATGAAGATTCAAACTTATCAAGAGCATTAATGACCTAAAGAGGTGTTCAAGTTGAAAAGTTACAAGTGGCATAATCACATGGCTCTTTCCAATGAAAAGGCCAAGGGAAATGAACTTAAAAGACCAAGAGTTACCTAGAGATAAGAATGAATAATCAAGGTTAAAAGCAATGATGGCTTCAAGCTAAAAACACTTAGTTGAAAATGAGTGAGAAGTGCTTAAATTAGAAAGTGACAAATGGCTTAATTATATATTTTTCAAAGTAGGTATTTTGTTAAGTTATCAAAATTTCTAGTAAATCGGTTCGTAAACAAGGAAAGCAATGTCTGTTCTAAACATCGGTAAATCAGAAAATATTTTGAGCCTACTAAAATTATTAATGAAAATTACTGGATGCTTGGAAAATCTTTGCTTAGTAAATTTTAAAACTTGAAAACCAATAAATACGTATTTCGGAGCATATCGATCCCCTTCTATAACTAATATGTAAATCAATTACCCTCACTCTACACCATCAACGTACATGTTGACATCTATCAATTTAATTTTAAAGTATCACACTTTGGGTGACTACAAATTTGGAAAACCATCCTAGTAATATAGATAATTTTGGAGGTCACATGAGCAGTTTTAGGGTAGGTTTCAATTCCACTTAGAACCTAAAACCTACCTTGTCAAGATAGATTCTCAATTTCTGAAACCTAGAACCTACCTTGTATATCTTAGAACCGAGGGTCTACCTGGGAACCAACCAATTCCATTTTTTTTCATTTTTTTATCAAGCAAAATGAAAGTTAAAGCAATAACAAAAATTCCCATCAAACAATAGCAAAAATTCATAAAAGATAAGCAGGTAAAAATAAAATAACAAATCAAAAGTTCAAAACACGTAACATTAAACATGAATTATTGAACTTCATGCCTCATTCATCCACAAAAGGTTGCTCCAAAATTTAACCACAAAAGAAACAACAGACATAGTACCTACTTAATAATAGTTTTACATTTTCTATTCTTTAAACTAAAACAAGAAAACGTCACATAAATATTTCACTTAAACTCATAAACTCTATTTATTGATAATAATCTCCTTGTTAAGACAATTTATATCTCTAAGAAAAGAATAGATTAAACAAAATGAGATATACATGACTTACCAATGGCCAATTCATCGATTCTCTGGTTCTTCAGTTCACGGTCCGGTTCCTACCAAGAATTGAGAACCAAACCAAATAGTAAAGATTCCAAAAAGTTGGAATCGGAAACCAAACCGATTCTTACTAAAATTTGGAATCGGACCGGTTCTCATGACCAGTTCAGTTCGGTTTCTAATTTTACTTGGACCCATACTCACTCCTAGTTAATAGGTTACCCATGGATACGAGTTAAGACTACTAAAATTAATAAAAATGCATATCAACACATCTTGAAAATTAACACATATTTCAAAAAAGTTCCAAGCTTAAAAAATATTCATATTTCCAAAGCACAATTAAGGACTCTTAAAAAGTGATTAAAAGGTTGACACCTCCTCCATACATGTGTTTTTTTGAATGGTCTAGATTCGTTCTCTCTTTTTCCTTTTTTTTTCAAATTTTCTTTCCCTTTTTTCTCTTTTTGTCCCCATCGCCAACCTCCATCCAAGCCTCGCCTCCCACGATCCGTTGAGTCTAGTTCAGCATGGCCGTCCCTCTTTCTACCTCTCTTTGTTGAGGTCTAAATTGATTGAGCAGCGAGGCCAGGACCACGGGGGAGAGGGGCCGCAGGGGAGAGGGAGGAGGACTAAGCCATAAGAGCTAGAGCTCCAGCGATGGCGATGGCGATGGCAACGGCAATAAAGTGCGAGGGAATGGTATGGCTGTAAAACCAAACAAGGTGACGGCGACGAATCTATGAGAGAGGAGGGGAGAAGGGGCAATGCACATTTAGGGTTCTTTGCAAGACCGACAATTGTAGTGTCGGTCGTGGGCGGACGATAGGGAGGAAGGGTTAAGATGGGTTAGTTAGGGTTTTGATTTAAGCGTGTTTTGTGGTAGGCAGGTTTCCAATGGTGGGAGGGGTTTATTTGGGGGTGGGGTTTATTTGGAGAATAATGACATGTTTGTGAATAGGATTTAAATCTAGGGTGTGTTTATTTCAGAAAAAACTTTAATATAAAGTAAAATATTTTCCGTGGAAATCATTGTTAAAGATGGCTTTTCCAAGTTTTGAAAATTAGGGAGGATCTTTGGCGGGTGCGCGCGCAAATGTAAGGAAGGTTTTTGAAATTTGCCCTAAATAAGAGAAAATTCCAAATAAGAGTCTGAGGTGCTTTTATTTTCTCAAATAAGTATCTAAAGTTAAACTTATTTCAAATAAGGGTCTAAAGTGGCTATATCAGTATCACATAAAAACATGACCTATCTGACTTAATGGCATTTTAGTCCTTTACTTTTTTTTTCTTTTTTTCTTTCTTCTTTACATTTTTTCATTTAATTTTCTTTTTTCCTTTGTTTTCCTCTTCCCTTCACCGAGCATCGCCAATGGCTGGCGGAGGTCGTCAGACTCAGCGAGGGCGGCTCTCACCTGCCCAAGCAAGGGCCACCCTTGCCCTCATCTCTCGCCAGTAGGGTTGTCCTCGCCAGATCTAGTGAGGGCGACCCTCGCTCGACGTCGGCGAGGGCGACCCTCGCCCTCGTCCGGCCAAGCGCAGTGATGGTCGGGGAGGAAAAGAAGAAAAAAGGAAAAATAAAAGAAGAAAAGGAAAGGAAAAGAAAAAGGAAAGTAAAAAAATAAAAAAAAATGCTCTGAATTTATTTGACTAAAATATCCTTTCTCCGACGCTAGAATAGTCACCAGCCAGCCAAAAGTCCTTACTTAAGACAATTTAGCTACTTCAAACCCTTATTTGAGATGATTTGGCTACTTTAAGCCTTTATTTGAGACAATATCCACTTTAAGTCTTTATTTGAAACAAAGTCCACTTCATGCCCTTATTTGAAAAACGATGGCACTTTAGGCCCTTATTTGGAATTTTCCTCATAAATAACGATTTCTCTCACCTTTTCATTTATGGTGTCAAGAAAATATTTTCTTTTTTCGAATACTCACATTTTAGCGGAAAAAAAAGACTAAGTTGCGTTATGATAGACCTAATTAGTAGTAGTAAACTCACTTGATGTGTACAAAGCAAGGCTCATAATGCAATGTACAAAATAATGGCAATATTGAAGTTTTGTGACACATCCTATGAAGGATCACAGCACTCAAGAAGGTAATTGTGCATCGAATGGGTCACGTAATAGTGACATGTGGAGAATCAAGCTAATCATTGGTAAGTGATTTCAAGATTCGAATGGAAAGTGGTAGAAATGCACGTCACACGAACAACGTGATCAGTCAATACTTCATTTAACTTCGATGGTGTTGCGTTACAACTCATTACAAGTTCATTACACTAGCTTCACTTTTTGGTGTCCTTTCGAAATCCTTACAAGCCTAGCTAATATTTCTTTGAATTGCATCATTCATTTAAATTTAACTTTCAAAGAATAATTCCATAGTAGGTTGTTAGTTTCTAAGTTCTTTTCCTGAATTAATCTTTTTAAATGATCATTCAGATTTGCATTAATCTAAGCAATGATTTACAGCCCTTAATTTTAGTTAGTAGATGGTATAGGTGACGAAGATTGTAATTAGTATGTGGTATAAGTGACGTAGGTCAATCAAATGCGTGAAGGTTAGTACAAATAGTTTACATAATAAATAAAAGGGTTCATACCACAAAAAGCACCATACTGGTACACATGTGATAAATTTGCCCAAACTAATTTTTTTACAGACAAAAACTTTAAACTAGTACACCTGTAATAAATTTATCCCAAATTAATTTTTTGACCACCAAAAACCCCAAACCAGCACGGTTGTAACAAATTTATTCTATGTTAAATTAAATTAAATTAATACCACGAAAAATCACAAACTAGTACACATGTGACAAACGGAGGGTAAAACCCTAAACCAATACACCCGTAACTGCCACGTGTCATCCAACTCAAAAAATTAGAGGTAAAATTTAATGAAAACTAAATAAGGGTAAAATTATCATATGTGTACCAGTTTGAAATTTTTTGTAGTAAAAAAAACTTAGTTTTAAGTAAATTTATTACAGATATACTGGTTGGGGATTTCTCTTGGAACTCTAGATAAAAAAGGGAAAGCACCACCAAAAACCCTAAACTATGCTATTTGTGATAAATTTATCTCGAACTTTTTTTTGTGACACGAAAAACCCTATACTCTGCCACTTGTGATACATCTACCCCACAATACATTTATCCAAGGGCATTTTTGTCTTTTTTTCTGTTTTTTTCCTTTTTTTTTCTTCTCTCTTCCCTTCCGCTTTGGTCGGCGGAGGGAAGTCAGCAAGGGCTGCCCTCGCTCGACAAGAACGAGGGTCGCCCTCACCGGCATCGGGCAAGGGCGACCCTCACCCAACTCAAGCAAGGGCTACCCTCGCCGGCTTCCCTCCACTGACCACGGCAGAGGAGAAGAGAGAAGAAAAAAAAAAAAAAAAAAAAAAAAGACGAAAATGCCCATGGACAAATGTATTGTGAGGTAAATATGTCACAAGTGGCATAGTTTGGAATTTTTCGTGTCATAAAAAAAAGTTCAGGATAAATTTATCATAAATTGCATAATTTGA
This sequence comes from Syzygium aqueum, assembly GCA_031216185.1. NCBI lineage: Eukaryota > Viridiplantae > Streptophyta > Magnoliopsida > Myrtales > Myrtaceae > Syzygium > Syzygium aqueum. The sequence goes on along the minus strand of CM062237.1, from coordinate 21,670,899 downwards.
GGTTTTTTGTGGTATTTTTTTCAAATAAAAATGATCACTGGTGAGTCATTTTTTAGGATGAGCCCAAGAAACATCAAAATCCTCTTTACAAGCTTGGCCTCTCTCAGCCCACTAACTCTTTCACTTGAGCTAATGGCCTAATTTTCAGAATGGCCCACAATCTTTCTACTTTCTCAAGTGAAAGCAGAAACTCTAACCAAATAAATAAATCAAAGTAAAAGCCGAAAGGAAAAAAAAATTCTTAAAGTGTCAGTATGTTTTTGGATTACTATTGTATTGCTTCCTCCTTTGGTATAATTTAATATTGTCTTTTAAATAGTATTAAGGTACTAATCATCGTTTGCAAGTGCATCATCAGAAAAATCAAGTTAAGCATAACCCTTTTTGTACACTATCGCAATAAGTATCATATCAAGTTATCATGTAACTAAAGTTTTCAATTTAACCATTAATATCTGTCTAATCATGTGTAGAACAATCTATTCTAAGAAATATTCTAAATTTTGTATATACATGCATTAGGGGTGAGCAATCGGACAGGTTCAACTTGGGAACGGCCCAAATGAGTAGAACCGACCGATTAACAAGGGGACCGGTCCAGTTCCTCGTTCCAAAAACTAGGAACTAACCGTGACTGATTCAATTTTCGATTATATATCCTGAACCAGCTAGTTCATCTTGGTACTTGGAACCAAATCTGTTTTAGGGGGTTTATCCCTCACCCTAAGTAAATTCTCTCTTTTTTCTAAGATAGAAAATATTTGTTGAAATTGAATAGTTTTGATATAATATCCTCAAGTAAAAAGAATTGTATTCATATTTAGCATGTATGATAAAATGAAACATAAAAAAAAAAGCTCTCTGCCTCAATTTTCGGGTTAATCCTGGAACTGGGTGGTTTGGTTCCAAGCCTATTACAGAGTCAACAAAGTTGGATCTTAGTTCAAAAAAATTGAGAACCGACCCTAATAAGATAAGTTATAGACTTGAAATTTGGAATCTATCCGTCCTAAAACCAATTACTCCTAACATACATAGCACAATATAATGAAGGCATCATTTCACTTGATTATAATGTCGCATATTATTTCCTCTTGAAGAAGCTTCTATCGTCATCCATGGATCCAGAATCACCATAGCCATTGATTTACGAGACGTATACGCGTGAATCATATAATCAACGATTCTGATGTACTCGGTCCGTGATACAAAATTATACCGTAGTTGTGGCCACTCGATCTTTCTGATATGAATCCATAAAACTGTACGCTTGGTGACAAAAGCAGAGGAGGGGGACAGACAGCTCACCACCTTCCAAACCAGCTAAGCTTGTTCTCTTTCCAGATATCAATCCTTGTCTTTGGGCATGCAATCGAGTTCCGACACGTCGGCGCCAAGTGGACGCATTAAATGTCGCACGTGGATTTTTTTTACTTTTTTTTTTCTTTGGACCATCACCCAAATCATGAACTGCAAGCTGGGATTATTTTGGCTCCTTTCCATGACGAAAGTGGCCTGCGACGGACACCATGATAAATCCATGATGATGACGATGTGGAAAGTGATGGGCCATCATGGTATTCATGCGACCAAATGTCTATGATGACCATTTATCGTCTCTTTACAGTCGTGGTTTCTGTTTGATGGCCAAAATACAATTTTAGAAAAAATGTAGTATATTAATTTTGGGGAAAAAAGGGTTCTTTTCAAATGGAAAAAATACTATAAATCCCCCTGAATTTGGCACGATTTCTCGAAGTTTTCAACAAAAAAACAAACCCTAATTAGGCGACCTCGTTTCGAGTGACCCCCCCTCATCTTATCAGCTCATCAATCAAAGGAAAGAAGGCACGGATGGCAACTTCTACTTGATTAAATTTCGGGTTTTAATAGGAAAAAATACAAATAAAGTCAACATTCAACTTAGAAATTGGGTAGATAATCGAATCGGCAAGTCGTGAAATTTTGGATGGTGAGTGGGGAAAAGATGCTTAGGTGGTGGCATGGCACCATTTTTCTTGTGGAGAGTGGAGGAAAATCACTCTTTACAATAAGAAGAAAGATTTACTCATTATATAGAGTCCCGTGTGTCATCAATGAAGATAATCCTTAGAGGTGCTTTGTTTTCTTACATTTTCTTTTGATGTCTACAATTTTTTATTTGTTTTGTTGGATGACCATATGGGATGAAGATAATTGGAACATAGGACAAGGAACTTACAAGTAACAACCTAGAACTCACAAGGGACGGTGCACGACTGCCCTATTCTCATTGAGGCCCACCAAGCTGGATAAACTCCGAATTGCGAAATACCACATTAACTTCGAAGACCAGATACAACCCGAACTAAAACCCGAGCGGTTACCTTATAAACGAAATCATTTACATCCGGAAAGCATGGGTTTTTTTTTTTTCCAAAGAAAATAGAAAGGTTAGAAATTTCTGCTTAAAACTTTGTTAGTGCGTCTAATTTACACATGCAAATTCGCTCTTCACCCATCAAACCAATCCGGCGTCATTATACAAAAAAACAAACTGCATGGGATGAGTGAGTTGAAGAAAATTTTCACTTTTAGAAAGATGAAATTCTACATTTGAACTAATTCGGCTTAAACTCTTGGGTTAGATAGAATGAAAATAACAAAATCTCTCCCCATATATGAAAAGAAAACAAAAGCTTTTAAAAAAGAAGATATTATTGGACGAGTCATGTATGAACCGTTGACCAAGACCAAGAAAACATGCAACAACAATCATGGACTACACACTATACTATACTATACCATACTGTACTTCTCTATGTATTAGTGGACTCCACCCCCAACATGCACTGGAATCATCGTCCTCTTCAAGAAAAAAGTCAACTAATGCACCACTTGCTTTGGTTGACTCCCATGCCTAGGATTCAATGATTTCAGTGACTCACCATAATGTCATGTGGATGAAACTTCCGCCAAATATCTCATATATAAATAAATAAATTATGTGTGTATGTGTGTACATGTATATATCTTAGCTCCTCCATAAATTCTCTGCCACCAAAATAAAATCCCCCACCTACTAAAAAAAACCAAATGAATGGGCATTTATATTTTTATGTCCAAATTGAATGAAACCAGAGATATTTGGCTCATGAATTCAAGAACTGACTCTCATGAACACCCCCACCCTCCCCCTATTAAATGGCTTCCCCTTTCACCCTGCTCGAGCTCTCTTGCTGATTGCCAGATCCAATCTGAAGTTGGGTCTGCTCAATTATCGAAAATATAATTTGAATTCAAATCAAGAATATAATATATCTATATATATAATCATAATAAGATATTTTGTGCTCTTAGTTTAAGGGGGAGGGTTTAAATTTAAACTTTAATCTAAGGAGGTCCATGTGACCCATGATTTGGATAAATCTTGGTTCTTGAGTGTTTTTTGTCTTTGTGCACGATCCACAGTTGAGGAGACCAAGAAACTCACCTCTGATTGGGGTTTGTTTAGGAGCACTTTTCTCCCCTTTTCAGCTTTCTTTCCTTGGTCAATGCTTTTTAATATTCAGCAATGAGTTCCTGTGGATAAAAATAAAATTAATTTAAAGAAATTTAGGTTATTAATATCTGCATGACTCCTAGTAACAGTTCTACTTGTTTGGCAACAATTGCGATCGGCGACATGAACATCCAAAACATCCCAAGAACCATTTTGCCTTACTGTTGGTACGATCATAAACTTCAGGGTTTTCTCGCCATTAAAAATTGGTGACAGCGACGCCGACATTGATACCATTTTTGCATTTTGCACTAATCCATCATCAAAAACAATTTATTTACGCGATAAATTCTGGTCGGGCGCTTGATTAATCATGCGCCAAATGATCCAGGTTTTACAAAAATCTTGATCGATGCTCTTTGATTATTTCACAGACATTTGTTATCTAGAGACCCACTTTAAGGCTCCGTTTGTTTTGTCGAAAATGAATGATTTGAAAAATATTTTTCTAAAATAATTATTTGTACCGTCTGCATAAATGAATGAATAAAAATATTTTTACCGAAACATAAATTGTTGTTGATAATAAAAATAATTTCCATCGATTAATTATTTCGAATGATACAAACGATCATTTTCAGAAAAAGTATTTTTTAAATTATTTATTTTTTGCGAAATAAATGAAATCTAAAGGTAATGTACGACTGCCTATCAGTCGCTTATCTTCTCAATATTAGAAATCACTGATCTATGATTAATTATCTCCTTGGCACTCTAATCAAGAAAAGTTTAGAAAACTGCAAACGCCTGGAAGTAACAAAACCGAACTTAAACTAATTAGCAAGGAAAAGCACCAACCGTCCAAGCCCCTAGAAACACACAGAACAGTCGGTTTTCCCAAAAAGCAGCAGATAGGAGGGGGAGGGGGCCAATCGGATCGCTCCCACATTCAAATTGGACCGACCCCCAAAGCTAAATGACAATTAGATTCCCCATATTTTGTGTCACAAAAAATTGAGCGACAAGCGAGCGAGTTCGCAACGATCCAGCCCAATCCGCGTGAACCAGGCACTACTACTTCGATGATGACGATCTCGAGGGAGAACTACGATATAAGTTTTGAAACTTGTCGTCGTGAGGAAATTGAGTCTTGAAACTTTCTTTTTCGTACATTTTGAGCCATAAAACTTGAATCTTCAATGCACTCGGATCCTTTTGATGATGCATGCGACATTTTCTAAATCTAAAACTCCCAAACGTTGCCCAAATGTTGATACGTAGAGTCATATATGATTTTTCCCGATTTTGTGAAACTTGAATGGCATTTCAAAATTTGACGAGGGAGTTAAAAAAAAAACCGCACTTTTCTCGGTTTATTCCTAAACTACTCTCGTCAAGTGCCGGACAAAAGGGGAAAATTAGTTCTCGCACATGCGTTACTCGAGCGCAGCTACCTTCGAGACGGCAATGTAAATTTTATGTGGTAAATTTAGCAAGCTACATTTGAGGAATAGAGAACTATTATAAGACAGCGTTTCTAGATCACAACGACGTTTGCGAAAAATATTATTTAGAGGAAATGGTGATTTACACATGGATGGAAAGAAAATAAGTGGTCACCCCCAATGAATAAATATCAGATGCTCTAGAGATAGTTTTGAAAAATGCAGAAAAAAAAAAGAAGTAAGGTAGATACGATGAATATGAGCTTGAATACATGGAGGTGTGAATGAACAGAAACCGAGCACACGTGCATGACTCACCCCACAATGAGTGCAGAGGGGGTGCCCACACACATCGCAAGCTGTCTCCAGGCCATTTCCCTCCCAAAACCTCCTCCCTTCTTCACTCCCTAGCCCCTTTATATACCCTTCACCCCCACTCCTCCTCCTCCCCACCACGGCAACCGCCACCGCCGCCGCCGCCGCCACAGCCGACCGCCGCCCAGAAACAAGAAGATGTCGCCCATCCACTTCAGTGTCTCCCTCCTCCTCCTCCTCCTCCTCGTCCTCCGCTCCACCGATGCGTCTGTCGCTCCTCATAAGCAGCAAGCCCAGACCCTGAGCTTGAAAACCACCCCCGACCCGCAAATCCAATACCACAACCCGAAGCTGCCGCCGCGAGCCCTCTCCCTCACGTCCTCCAAGAAGTTCGAGGGCTCGTCGGACCTCGTCCAGCTCCGGTACCACATGGGCCCCGTCCTCTCCAACTCCCCCATCAACCTCTACGTCATCTGGTACGGCCGCTGGGCCTCCCAGCAGAAGCTTCTCATCAAGGACTTCCTCCTCTCCATCTCCGCCGCCTCCGGCCGCCGTTCATCCGGCGCCGCGGCGGCTGCGGCGCTGTCCCCGTCCGTGGCGGAGTGGTGGCGCACCGTGTCCCTCTACACCGACCAGACGGGGGCCAACGTCTCCCGCGCGGTCGTCGTCGCCTGGGAGCACGAGGACGCCTCCTGCTCCCACGGCCGCTCCCTCACGCGGCTCTCCGTGCAGCAGGTCATCGCCACAGCCGCGCGGGCCGTCCCCTTCCCCGTCGACCACCGCAATGGCGTCTACCTCGTCCTCACCGGCGAGGACGTCACAATGCAGGACTTCTGCCGCGCCGTCTGCGGGTTCCACTACTTCACCTTCCCCTCCATGGTGGGCTACACCCTCCCCTACGCCTGGGTCGGCAACTCCGGCCGCCAGTGCCCGGAGGTCTGCGCCTACCCCTTCGCCATCCCCGGCTACATGGGCGGCGGCGGCGCCGGGGGGCCGAAGCCTCTGTCGCCGCCGAACGGGGACGTCGGCGTGGACGGCATGATCAGCGTGATCGGGCACGAGCTGGCGGAGCTGTCGTCGAACCCGCTGGTGAACGCGTGGTACGCCGGGGAGGATCCGACGGCGCCGACGGAGATCGGTGACCTCTGCGAGGGGCTCTACGGGACGGGCGGCGGCGGAGGGTACATCGGCCAGGTGATGAGGGACGGCGGAGGGCGGAGCTTCAACATGAACGGCCGGAGCGGGCGGCGGTTCTTGGTGCAGTGGCTGTGGAGCCCCGTGTTGAAGGCCTGCGCCGGTCCAAATGCTTTGGACTGATTTTTAATTTTCAAAATTCTCTTTTTTCCAAATTTCTTTTTGCTTAAAAGTGATTTTTTTTCCCTTTTTTAATCAATTTTCCGGGGTGTTTTTGGAAATAAAAAAAGAAGGGTTTGGGGAGATTGGAGGAAGCACATCATGGAAGTGGTTGCCTGTTGGAGTAGATGCTTGAAGAAGATAGGAGATGAGATAATTTTCTATTTTTCTTTGTCCCCTGATTTTTTATTTCCTTAGCATTTAGAATTTTTACTTAGATGTAAAAAGTTCATGATAGATGCTTTATATATATGAATATCATTTTATTTCTTTTTATATTGTACATGGCTGAGTGAAAATTGCAAGTGGGGTCTTGCTCGGTTTGAAATCTTGGGATGTTAACCTTTTCTTTTTGTCGGCAATTAATTACTGGCAAGCACTCACTTAACGTCCTAATCTTGTCAGCACTATGCCTTCACGGGCAATTTGGATTTATTGAGACAAAAATTGACAAGAGTCGCATGCCAGTCCATTATTTTGCTATTTTAAGTCAATTTCTCCCACCCAATTCGGTTGAACTATAGTCTAAATTTAAACCCACAGATCTAGATCGTCTGGTCTATTTTTTTCTCTGATTTTGGTTAGTCTTTTAGATTTTTTATGGTAATATAAACCATTTTTAGGAAAGCAGGTTTTAAAAACAATTTTCCATATTACATATAGAGCCGATTGTCGAATTTGGTTTCCATTCTATTTTTTATAGAATCAAAACACTCTACTCATTCCAACATAAGAAAAATGTAAAAAGGAAGGTTAAATATAATTGACGGTCGAAATTCGATGTTGTGTTCGAATCTAGTAAATCTCCTACTTTTGTGAGAGTGTATTCCCATATTTGAAAATTTTACCCATACTTTTTTGTCCCTTCTAATTCCATATCAAATCATACACGCGCTATAAGAAACGAGTACTCTTGTTAAGGGAACTCTTGAATTCGATGTCTCACTTTTAATCTCCAAATTTGTGCCTATAATTAAATTTGATTGACAAAAGTGACTCTATAAAAGCGCAAACACGTAATATTTTCAGACGAAATCGTGCTAACAAATAACTTTACAAAATAGCCATGGATTTCCAATTTAAATCTAGATGTCTAAGTGATCTCATGAAAATGGGAGTCTTTGCTCCTTTCCTTCTTCACATATTCATTAATTTTCAGATTGTTATTTATTTTTCAATTTATAAATTTAATTTTTTTTATGTTTATTGATTAAAAAAAGCTAAGCACATGCTTTAATCCTAACTTCATATAATAATATATTTGCACGCGCGAAAATGAAAGCTAGTTGTAAACGGTATTACTATATTCCATATGAGTCCAAAACCCTCATGTGGGTACTAATTCTTTAATGCAGGATGAGTTATTTATAAACAATAGTAATCCTTGTACATTGCTAATTCTCAACTCTTAACACCAAAGTCAAAAAAGAGCAAAAGGTGTGCCCTACATAGAAAAAGAAAAAGAAAATAAGCCCTAATGATCATTATACTATACACACGATAATCATGCGAGCATAGTATATACAAAACCCAAACATACTTGGAAACGGCTCAAGTTCGAACTTTTTTTTTATCTCACTCCTCTTTACTATGTGCACATGTGTGTGGTGCTCACGGCAATTGAATCCCAGACCTGATACTCTCCAGCCTCACTCCCCAATTCTATTATCGACAAGGCCGCATGTCCGTTGACACTTGGGCCTGAATTAGACCGTTCGAACTTGATTCATCCACTTCAAGTCCGAAGATGAATTTCAGCAAGCTGAGAGACGAGCTCAAATTGCGACCAAAACCGAGTTTCCAATCATCAAACGGAGTCGACTGACGCGGCATCTCATCGACGGTCATGCGCAATCGACAAAACCCATCAAACAAGAGGACTCTCCAACGCAACTCCAATCACGGCCTTGACCTCCTCCACTACTCACCTTTCCATTGTTCAGATCAAAAGCCCTAAGGACAGATGAAGCTGTGCACCATGATCGAAAGCTGAGGAGCATCAGGGGCATCTCCAGCTTCAATCAGGATGGGTTTGATGCCGGTGGTTGGAGAGACTTTTTGGGAGAGAGAGGAGGGGAGGGGAAGGGGGGGAGGTGACCCAACTTTTCTCTATAAAAGTCAGTTTTTAACAGAGAAGGGCATCAGTCAGTGATCAACAGCTAATGCAGGGGAGGGGCCCTCACAAGAGGAAGATGATTGATTATTGTTTTGTCACTTTTACAGCCCATTGCCAAAGAGGTAAAGACGAAACAAAGCCCTCCCCCACCACCCACTCGCTTTTGTTTTCTCGTTTGCCCCTTTGACGAGGGAGTTTGAAAAGAAGGAAGAGTTTTAGGGTTTTCTTGTGTGGGAGGGTCCCCTTTCGTTGGAGGGCAGCTGTTGCCTCCGTGAAGAGGGGATTGGAGGAGGAGAGAAAGAGGACACAAATTATTTTGAAAAGTTGGAGATCCAACCACCTTGGTCATAAATAACTTTCTGACTTGTCATGACGCATGCCCCGTTGAAACTATGGACCCTTTCGCGTCGGCGTTGGTCTCGACCCGGCACCTATCGATAAATGAGTGCAATTAAATAAGAACAGCATACGGCTCGTCGCCATGCTTTAGGGATTTCTGTTAGAGCGAAAACAAAATTCGATCACTTGGGAAAATAGCATTCATGGGTCGAATGTTCATGTAGGATCTATCGTTTTGTTGGGTGTTGTCGATTTGATTTATAGTTCGCATTTAGATATTTTCTTCAATTTTGTTAAGAGAGAGAAAACATCTCGATACAGCGTTGTAAAATTTTTAGCCTTTTCCATACATGTCGTAATCTAGAAAGTATTTTTCACTAGCATTTATAATCCCTACTCAAAGGAGGGTCATTAACGAATTCCTCGTGATCAAGACGAATAGGACAATCATTGTTTCGAGAAAGCTATTAAATAGAAGAAAATCGAAATGCAAGAGGAATATTGCTATGTCATGCGATGATATTATCTCATTTGTCGTTTTTTTGGAATCATGCGAACTTTAATGTTATATTTGCGCTTGAATCGAAGAAAATCCATCTCGAGTTTAGCCTATGTGCTCCGTTCCGTCACAATCGGACAGACCGAAGTGAGATCACGTTTACATGTATACGTTTTATCTATTCAATGTACATGATATTATTCTTTGTGGGAACAGTGTGATTCCTCACTCTCTATGTACACATGAACGTCCAAATTGGATTGCACATTGTGCAAAACAGCAAAGGACGATGGGCAAAAATATCCCCCAAATGTCTAAACTCGCGCGGACATCCTTGGTACTTTTGATTCTCTGGTCCATGAGAAGATGGCCCCCACTGATCGATCCCTTTGAAATGATGAAGAGAATAAAAGAAAGGGGCTGTCCTGTCCTTCCGGTCTCTCGCTTTGCCCTTTTCCCCTGCTTGAGTTGGACGATTAGCTCGTTGAGTTTGGGAGGGGGAGCAAAATGGGAGGAATGGAAAGTTTTGGGGTAAAAATGAAAATATATATTTTTCGAAAGAGGTTACTCCGGTTAAGAATCTCATACTGGTGTATTATGATACATTTGTCTCAAACTAATTTCAAAGTACGTTTACACCACAACATACTTTTGCTCTGCTTCTTACAGAGCACATGTGATATTAATAAGGTTGTGCAAAACAGACTGCCCAAACATGGAACCGCTTGGACTGGTCGGTTTGGTCCGATTCCCAAGAGAGTCAATCCAACGGGAACCGGACCGAACTAGATAGATTATGTATACTTCTTTTTTGTGATTATACGTAGTCAATATGGGGAATACAATTCTAATTTTAGAACATATGTGTAGTAGGCATGGGAACACAATTCTAATTCCAAAATATATTGTATTAAGTAGTGAAAAAAAAGGTGACTGGTTCCATTGCACTTGAATAGGAACCGGACCTAACCAAGCCAGGAACCAATCACCCCTAGATTTTAGTGTCCCCACCCCTCAATCCCTTTACCAACAGGGCCGCATGTCTATTGGCATTTCTTTCTAGCTTGAAGAGGAATTCCCAAAATCTAAACTTGCTATGTTTTTGTCCATAAAAAAAGTTTTGCATATATCGATTAATTTTTCATTTTTCGTCGTCCAAATACCAGAAAGTCGAAAAATAATTTCCCGGATATAGTTTTCCTTCAAACAAAAAAAACCTTAACCTCACAAAAAAACCAATTCGGTACCTTGTAACACATTTACCTTGATCAAATTTTCATCTTACAAAAAATCTCAAATGGGTACCCTTGATTCAAATATGATCTACGTCAGTAGTTTGGGATCGGACATGGAGGGTAGATTCGGATCAGCGATACCGGTTTGAGATTTTTTTGTGAAATGGAAATTAGTATGGGTGAAAATATGTTAAGTGAATCAATTTGTGATGTTTTGTGAGATGAAAATTAGTACGTGATGAATGTATTATGGGGGCATCGATTTGGGATTTTTTAAATATGAGGGCCATTTGTTTTTTTTTTTTGGTCAACGAGGGCCATTTGTTTGAAAGGTGGTTTTCACACCCATTTTTCTCATCCATCATCCCAAACAGTGTCAGCCTGGCTTTTGCAAAGAAAAGAAAGAAGGGTTAATACTACGAAAAACTCCAAACCGGCACGTTTGTGATAATTTTACTCCAAGCTAATTTTTTGACCATAAAAAATCTCAAACTGGTATACTTGTGATAAATTTACCCTCAGTTTATTTTCGTTAAATTTTACTGTCAAATTGCATTGTTAAATGACACATAACAATTGACGAATTTACTAATTTTATATTTTACCCACCGTTTGTCACATGCGTACTAGTTTATGATTTTTTATGGTATTAATTCAATTTAATGGAAACTAATGGAGGGGTAAATTTATCACAAATATACCAGTTTGGAATTTTTGATGGTAAAAAAATTAGTTTGTGGTAAATTTGCTACAGATATATCAGTTTGGGGTTTTTCGTGATCATAATTAATTTGAAGTAAAATTATCATATATTTATCAATTTAAAATTTTTTGTGATATTAATCCAAAAAAGAATGAGATGGGCGTCGAACCACTTGGAGGAAATGCTCATAAAGAGGAAAGATGCTTCGGCTCATGGGCATGGGCAGTGTCAAGAAAGTTTAGAATTCTCTTCCTCTTGCTTTAAATAACGTTCTCTAAAATTTGTGCTTTTTGACAATTGTATTTTGCCTGACCCCATCACATATCAACTCTACAGTACGTGGTCGGATAACACGGGACCTTGTAACCGCGAAGGCGACCGCTTAAGCAGGTAAGGGCTTACTTTCAAGTGGTCGGGAGTCCGAATTTTATGAGTTTGAGGATTTGACTCCTATCTATCAATCCACTTTAAAATGGGCTCGTGTCCGTTTGGCACTTTCAGAGTTTAATCCATGAGAACAGTGTGCAACAGTCCGTAAGGGAAGATGATCGAATGGAACCGCTAGCCATATATTCTGTGGTATCTTGTCGGTAGGGGTATAAGAATCGAACCGAAAAACCGAATCGAGATACGAACCGAACCGAACCAAACCGAAAATTTCGTGCATTTCGGTTCGGATCATCAAAATAAATTAATTTTTCTTTTCGGTTCGGTTTATTTCAGTTCGGTTCAGATCGGTTTGGATTGAATCAAACTAAAATAAACACTTCGGTTTAGACTATTTTGGCCTCTCTCTCCCCTTCTCTCTCCTCTCTCCTCTCTCTCTGCTTAATGAACTTAATACTGAAAACTGATTTGAACCAAACCAAACCAAATCGATTTTTCGGTTCGATTCGGTTCGGTTCGGTTCAAATTTAGTTCGGTTTAAGGGGGCACCCTTAATAGTTCGATTCAGTTCGATTTTCTTAAAAAATCGAACCATTTACACCCCTATTTATCGGGTCCCCTGGGGTAACACCCATTGCGGGCACTTACACCAACCGACCCATCTCATCCTCTTTTGTCAGCATAAAAAAATCGCACAACTTTACGGATTAACAAAATAAGATTTTGCTAAACTTTGACCTAATGGCACCTATTTAATAATTAATTGAGAAAATATTGCATTTTTTGTGTATTAGTTCTTTTGCTATATGTTTCATTAATACTTTGGAATTGATGATGATCTTATTAATTATAGAAAGGCCAGCGACAATGGGAAAAAGTCATGACACGAAATTTGTAAGGACTGAATAATCGTTTTTAGATGTTTTGATTTACTGAAAAAAATAGAAAAACATCTTATAAGATCATGGGCGCTAATGATATAACACATGTATAGAATAACGACACAAATGGTTCTTGAACTTTGATCAATGTACAATATGTTACCTAAACTTTTAATTTGTTTATGTGGTCCCATAACTTTAATTTAACGTGCAATATGATCCCTAAACTTTTAATGTTTGATACATGTTTAATTTTTTCAATGTTATCATTTTATTAATTCAAGTTCAAGACAACATTTTCATATAGTCCAGGGACTAAATTCAACATGTACAAAAAATATAGGGACCGCATTGAATAAATTAAAAGCTTAGTGATAATATTGTCACTGGGCTAAAGTTTAGGGACCATATTAACAAATTAAAAGTTTAAAGCCCATATTACACATTGAGCCAAAGTTGAGGGACCATTTGTTTTATTTTTCCTACATGCATTACACATCTCAAGAATATCTAGAAATAGGTCAAACTATGCCTAAAGTTCTATGAAAAAAAACAGCCTAATACCTGAAAAAACTTTCAACTTTACCTTTGCCTCTTTAAAAACCTCTAACTTTTGATTATGTCCCAATTCTACCATAAACTTTTTTTTGTCCCATAAAAAATCCTTAACTTTAGGTTATGTCTCAATTCTACTCTAGACTTTTTTTCGCCCTATGAAAAACCCCTAACTTTGGGTCTTGTTCCAATTTTACCGTCCAATCCCAAGTTTTCCCTAAAATATTTACAGTCTCATAAAAAACTACAAACTTTTACTTGAGTTACAAATCTGCCCGCATTAACTCTCCGTCTAGAATTTCTCGTTAACAACCAAGAGATGAACTACTCCCAAGCACAAGTTATTCGAGTGTCCCGAGCATGAGCTCTTCGACTACGGAAGATGGAACATTCCCAAGCACAAGAGATCGAAGACCTAGCACAAAATTCCTAAGGGAGATATTGACAGAATATTAATGAAAAGCATATTTGGGACCAAAGTAAAAGTTAGTAATCTTTTATGAGACAAAAAAAATTAGTGTGAAATTGAAACTGGACCTAAAGTTAGGATTTTTTTTATGAAAAGGGACAAGAACTAAAATTAGAGGTTTTTTAAGGTATTAGGCTGAAAAAAAACCTAAGGAAACATTAGTTTGGTTTGAGCTGATGAAAACTATTTGATGGAATTTCCATTTTGCAATTTTCTATTCCTAAAATTTTTTAATTTCCTGTGTTTATATTGCTAGTTGACCTTGTGCATAGAAACATAATATTTTTATTAAACTTGAATTTTTCTAAAAAATTTCCTAACAATGACAATTGACATGTGTTGATTTTAATAAATTTATTTTGAACTTTTTCAACAATACATCTGGCCAATAATCTGGTCAAACCGAATATAATGACAGATGATTTGATCAGCAAGAAACAAGGCTTATCTAATTCCGTTAGTTCATCACAATCGAGCAACAGAAGATCCTTTACAATCGGAACTCTCAGCCGCCTTCAACGCAGGAACCCGCCACGTGTCGAGATCGGCAAACGAGCTCAAGACACTTGGCATGCCACGTGGGACGAGGAAGCATGCAGAACTGAGAAACCCTCCCTTCTATAAATTCCCAATGGAGCTTCACTTCCATGGCGGCGTTTGGCATCGCACTGTCCCTCACAGCCGAAAGAGGAGAAGAAACAATAGCTGAAGAATATGGCGGATCGGAGCGGAACTGCCGCCGGCTGCAACGACCGGTGTGGCTGTCCCAACCCCTGTCCCGGCCGTGACGCTTGCAGGTGCGTGCCATTGGAAACTTAGCACTATTATCGATTCGTGATACTTGATGCCATACCTTCTGGGATTATGTATTAATCAATTATGACATTTTGTAGATATATATTATGATTAATTGAATGCCTTAGTTGTGCGCTGTTTACATTTATGTCAATACCCTTTTAAACCTGTGTGGAATTGAACTATGTGTACACATAATTAAACGATTAAACGTTTAATTTGAACAGGTGCACATCGATTAGCAAGGCCTCGGGCAGGGACGAAGCTCACAAGCGATGCACTTGCGGTGAGCACTGCAGCTGCAACCCTTGCTCGTGCGCCAAGGCGGGGGCCGCCACCGGCACTGGCAGACTCCACTGCCGCTGCGGCAATGGCTGCACGTGCGCCACATGCGCCGCTTGAGTTTGGTTGATTTTTTTTGTTTGTTTGTTCGTTCGATTTTGGCTACCATTTCCGATTGGGGATCTGTTTTAGCTGATCTGAATGTAAGTATTTTCCACAAAAATAAAACGAGGCCGCCCTTTATCTGATGAATGGATCTAATCTCTTGAAATGTTGGAGTTATTCTAGTGCGATTAAGGGGTGCAATTTGTATCGGATATAATGGTGTTTGACACTATGTTTTGACGAATTCAATCTTAACCGGTTCAATCCAATTTTGTATATAATATAAATTAAATGATGTATCATGAGCAATCTTGCAATAAAAATTCTAGAAAGAAGGAAACAATGGATATGAAACGAATGTATACATTATAATTTTTGGGCAAAAATGTTTGGTTTGGTCCTAGAATATTTCATTGAAATGCAATTTTTGTCTCGCTATTAGCAAGATGAGTGAAAATGCATATAGTATACTCCTTTTCTTTTTGACCCTTTGAAGTAGCACTTTTCTAACAAGTTAGGCATCGCATAAGAAAAATTATTTGGCAATCACTTATTTATATTGATAATTTGCGTATTCGATCTAGCTTATTAAAAACATGCTTTTTTATGGAAAGAAATCGCCACTTTCTAACCTGATAAGCGTTAGAAGTAGAGATATAGTTTTGATTCGAGAGACATCAAATGAACATAAAATCTATAGGTATTTTTATACGATAACTATGAAATATGCCTTCTTAATTTCATTTTCAGAATTGGCAACTTATGCATATAAAATAAAAGTTATATTAAGTGCACTGTAATGTGGATCCAAACACGCGTTATATCATCTACTTGTATTCTCACATGGTGCTCTCCAACGTATGTGCATTTTGTTATGTGACAAGCACATAAAATACTGTATTTCTAGACAAGTGCCTAAAAAAATATTTTAGCGAAAAATTACATAAAAAAATAAATAAATAAAGAACTGAAAGAGGGGGGTAGGAACTAGGAAGGAAGCGTAGGCGAAGGTGAAGTAGCATTAGAAACTACTCTCCTTTATAGGTGGTCAATGATTAGTTATACTTCCGTATTGTTTGTTTCGCTGAAAATGAATGATTTGAAAAATATTTTTCTGAAAATAATCGCTTATATCGTTTATAAAAACGAAGGAATAAAAAAAAATCATCCACGAAAATATTTAAATATAAATTAATTGTCGATAATGAAGATGTTTTCCATTGACTAATTATATCGAGCAATATGAACGATCAATTTTAGGAAAATATTTTTCAAATCACTCATTTCCTGCGAAATAAATTGAGCTATTTTAATATTTTTGGTTTTAGAGTGTGAATCCGAGTCGGACCAATCTCGTTATTAATCCTACCCAAATTAGTAATTCATGTCAAATTCGATACGTCGTAAATTTGGACCAAGCTTGTTTTGTGTATGGGCCTCAATGAAATGACCATGCACAGCAACCTCGCTGATATATGCTGTTTTTGTAAGAAGTTGGCCCGCTTCAATTCCAGTGGAATATGTCGATCTATAAGTGCACCATCTACTGTGAGATTTGGCAAATCAATCTAAATTCGGGCTAATTCCCAAGAAAAAATCCCCAACCTTAGATCCAATCTCAATTCTGCCCCGAACTTCTTTTTGTCATAAAAAAAAATTTCAAACTTTCGCTTTAATTTCAAATCTACCTACGCATCCAAAATCGCCACTAGTTTCATTAAAATTATCAACTTTAAGAGGCTGCTGTTATTCTATACGAAAGTGAGGGCATTGATGAAGACACGGGCTTTGATGATGAATCTTGTTCCATATGAATGTGAGGGAAGGTGTTGATAAAAATGCAGGTTTTGATGATGTATCTCTAAGTGGCCTTGATGTTGATAATTTTGAAGAAATTAATGTCAATCTTTAAACATATTGGCAATTTTGGGACTAGAGTGAAAGATTGGAAAAATTTTAAAAAAAATTAGGAGTAAAATTAGGATTAAACCTAAAGTTTGAGGTTTTTGAGGAATTCGGGCCTATCTAAATTCTCCAGAGTTACCTCAACCTACTGCAAAAAGGTCTCTGGTTTTGACTTCTGCTCGAGGAAATACTTCATTGCATGTTGCTAATCTTGCCTAAAAGGTCTAGGTGCATCACCTATAGATCATGTTCAGCTCAATCTGGTATCGAGGGTCTGACAAATTGGGGTTACCATGTTGGTCACGGTGCATGTAATTATTACGTAACTTCGTGAGCATAAAATATTATGATTATGATTCTATCAGGTAACGAATCGGTCTAGAATGGAAAGGTGCCAACCCGTGTCATGTCAACAACTAGATCAAATGTCTCGTGCCGTGTTTTTTAAAGTTATTTTGCTTTGCAATTCGTGTCTTGCCTTGCGTAGTCTTCATAGTGCAGACGAGCCTTGTCCAAATTGCTAGACCTGCTCTTATTTAAAGGTAAAAAAATTGGGCAGGCCGAGTCTACTCGGCTTTATGATCTTACAAAAGTACTTAATCGACTCTAATTGAGATTTACAAAGAATTCCATTGGTGTTTAAAATTCAAAGACGATTATATTATATGCGACATCATTTTGAATTCATAAACTTGACTATGCGGTATTAGAATGATGATGATGATGCTGATGATTATGAGATGAAGCAAAAATTTAACTTAAGAACAAGAAAAAAATTTGCAATAGGTGATAAAAAGGTATAACAGGAACATTAGGACATACATACCGATGAAACACTTCGAGTCTAAAGGCGACGCTCTGTAGGCTCTTGGATCCACCCTCAAATTTGTCCCTTAATCACCAGGCAACTCCACAGGTTAGTTCAAATACATAGATTTCATGTATTTATCAAACGACAGCACTCTAGTAATCACTAAAGGAGAGAAAGGGGTGGACTAATGTTATCGGTATGTTTGGACAAGGAGAAAATAGTTGAAGGGAAATAGATAAAATTGGTAGAAATTATAGTAAAATCACTCGAGCAATAGCTTTCGAATACCTCCAAGTCATCCCACTTTTCAAAAGGATTTGCATGCATCGAGTAGCTACAAGAAGTAAAGCACGAGAGATATGGAAACAATGGTCTAATGAAGATCATGATTTCACAGCGAATCAGACGTTTGATTTCCAGTTCGAAAATTGAAGCTCAAGTAATAAATATCCTCATGTAAATTATTTTCCAAATAGAACCTAAAGTTTGGCTTTTTCAATCTCGATTTGCAACCCCATTTTGGTATTTCCGATATCTCAATCATCAATTCATCCGAAAGGGATTAATTTAAAAATCGATCACTCGTTGCATCAAAAGAAAACACCGTATGTGGTAGAGGATCCGAAGGGAAAATGTCAATGTTTATCAAGAAATTACTCGTGCATAAGATATGAGAAAACTTTAGAAGCTGTGAATTTTTTTAGTAGGATGTTTAACAAATGCCTTCGAGATATTTAATCACAAAATCTTTATCATCATCATGATTACCTATTGTAATTATTATTATTATATTACAGATTGATGCATGTAACCTTTCATTAGGGTTTTAATTCGTTCTTGGAGGCGATAAACTCATCAGTTGGGTTGAATTCATTGGCTCTCTCGTACATGCCAAATTTGACCGTGAATTGACCATATTCAAGTCCGTTCATCATCGGCTTCGATCGTCCTAACCAAACCCGATCGACCAAGCTTTTCCACCGAACACAGCTCAAATGCAAAAAAAAAAGGTTGGCGGAATCGATCGCGACGTCGTACTTTATTCACCATGGCGAACTATTCAATAAACTCGGGGTACCTACTAAATCGATTTTGAATCGTCAAGGCTGGTGAAACCCACATGAGACTTTTTGTTTTTCAATGATTCGGACTCAACACGGTACATATGCAACAACACCCATGTAATGTTCCTCATTCAACATGCGTTTCTATGGTATATCCTAGGGTTTGCAGAATGGAGAAATGGTCCAATCAATCCTGAACTTATTGTATATATGCAAATTCAGTCATAAACTTTTTAATTTTATCAATTCAGCCATAAATCTTTGCTCAAAATTCCAATATAGTCATTTCGGTCTATTTTCACCAAAAATTACTAACGTGGTGATATGCCATGTAGGATGACCGGCGATAACTAAACAGTCGTGCTAGTGATTTTTGGCGAAAAATGACTGGAACGACTGTATTGCAATGTCGGTGTATCCACAAAAGCTTTAGCTAATTAGGCAATTAGTCACTTAGAAGCAAAAGGCAATTAATCACTGGGAAGTCCTTTGAATTTATTAAGCGCAGTGGCCCTCACCTATGGCTGGTGAGGGCATGGGAGCCCTCGCTTGTGACCGGTGATGATCGGCCGGCGAATTCGTCATCCAAATAAAAAGAAAAGAAAAGAAAAGAATAACAATTAAAAATTCATAAAAAAATACTAAAAAGTTGTAAAATAATTTCACGTTAGCGCCGACCATGACACTTAAAACCGTTGGCGTCCACGTCAGCAATGGACTCTTGGAAATTCAAAAAGTTCTCAATCTTAAAAATTTAAATAGTTCAAATTAAATATCCTAAACAAATTATATCAAATGTTGTCATATGGAAGAATGAAATCTCTGTCCCACGATTTTGTGTAGAATACAAAAGTCCGACATAATTCCTTGTTTGAGAGGAACTACCATATGATTTTGGCTTAATTTGTCAAATGAAACATTCTTATAAAATAGGGATCTTTCTTTATCTTGTTACACGATCAAGTTGCTCCTCAGAAAAACGGGCCGATGTTTCCTTGGTTTTGTCCCGCCACAAATTGTGCCATCAATGAATGATCACCGGCAAAGTAAAATGATTGCGCCGTTGCCTCGAAAGAGTACAATTTATTCGTTTGCTCCAAATAATTTCGATCCATGACTTTGCATCATAGGAGTAAGTTAATTGTGTTTATCAAATGCAATAGCTTAAGTCGGAAGAAGAAAGAGCTATATTGTGCCATGCATTAATGCCACAGCTGTAAACCTGCCCTCGTCACAGAACAGGAAGTAAAACGACGGACCACCCTTCAACCTGCACGCGAGTCTGCTTTGAATGAACCCACGCAAAGTCTCAATCCTCATTCAAAGCTCTGTCTGTTCAAACACGTAAATGGTTCTCTTTGCCTGCCTGCGGGAGGCCTGTAAATAGGAGCAGAAGCTTTATTCATGGAGGGCCCCAATCAGCTTGGCATATCCAACGGCTAAAAAGTCATCGGAGACAGTTATATAAAGGCTCAATGTCCTAGTGGAAATCACATTGCCATTTTTCCCTCTTTTCAAAACAAACACAAACCATGGCCGATCCCCTCCCGCTACTCTCGCGAGGCTCGTTCAGGTCTCCGAACAGAGGAGGCTTCGCCGTGCCGAGCACACCCGCGTGCTTGCATGCGAATGGAACTCCTTCTAGCAGCTCCACGATAGCTTCTAGCGGACGAAGTAGAAGCTATATGGAGCTATTAGAAGAAGTTTCACTCCCTGCTTCAAAGGGTGACAGTTCATGGCCCCGTCCCCGATGGCAATATGATAGACCCCCTCAATACAACAAATGAGGGAGACCATCGAGGCTTGCGGCTTCGAGTGGCGGGAAGGGTATAGTGGTTCTCTCTCTTTTGATTTTTTGTCCTTTTTTTTCGTCTCCTTTTTTGCATTTTTAATCTATTTGCGGGAACTCTACTCGTTACTCCGAATGGGGAGCAGGCACGGGAGAGAGGAGAAAAAGTGCTAGTTCATCTGTGTTAACTTGGAGAGAGAAAGCAAAGCGTCATGTTTGGCGTTTCCTTGTTCATGTTCGTTGTTTCCACTCCCCCTTAAATGAATGATGGTTTTGCTTTTGGTTGGTCAAATGATGATGGGTTTGAAAGTCTGCAATTGCATCGCTCAATGTTGATGAGACTCATCTGTTATGCAGTCTTCTGGCTCTGCGAGAGCTTCTCGTGCTCGCTGAGCTTATCCCGATCTTTAGACAGAGAAATACTTTGTGCTGAATCAAGTTCTGTGCACCAATAAAATTAACAACATGAACATTGAACCCTAAGCATGCATGTGGAAAGAAAACTAAATTTCCTTTCGAGTATATTTATAATTCAAAGCGAGGCTACAAAGAAGCAACGGGTCACGCGTAAATGCACGAGTAACAATCGCCAAGGCGTCCCCAATCGGTTGTTTTTATCCGAACTGCATTTGAACGTCTTTGGATCCTGCTTAGGGCCGGCTTTCACTCCACTTTCATTTTCATATCAGGAACACCAACTTGCATTTGTAATATCAAATTTCACTTTTCGGAATACTTCCTCCTGGCTTATATTTACATAGGCCACTCAGAAGAATAAGACGTTCAACTCCCTAAGACACGTATAATTGAGAGACTCAGAATATCAGTGCCTAATTGCGAACGACCAGCAAGTGAAGGACCGATCCTTTTGCGCCAGTACTGTTGCGAGAGTGGTACTTGGCGGTTCACAAGCAAGATAGAGAAGTTGATTAGGATAAAAAATCTCGGAGTTTCTGAGATTCATGGGGTGATGTGACGGCATTTGCCCTCGACCAGCTGCTTGGCGAGTATGATATTTGTGGCTTCACTAGGGTGGTACGAGTCCCAAAAACGTGCTCCGACCGGTCCTCGCACATGCTAGTGGTCGGACCGAATGGTATCATACCTGCAAATTGGCCTACGTTTCTGCAGCATGCACGGTTCGCCATCGCAAATCCTGCGATTCAAACCCAAGTGCACATTCTCTATCGATAAAGATATCTAAAAGGCTATATGTCTGTGAATCAACCTATGCTGCTTGCGAAAACACGATATATGCAAAGTATCGTCAAATAAAAGCGTAAATTTTCTCTATTCGTATTGAGACAGTGGCATGTTTGTCAAAGTTGATCATGACTTCAATGATCGCATCATAGGCGTTGGCCTGGACAAAAGTGGCTCCCGGGAGGTTGTCCGTGAGATCGGCCAGCAAATCCTTCAACATTCCATTGCACTGCTTCGTGAGTAGGTTTGGCAAGTCGGCACATCCGTTGGGGTTCACCTGATTCATCGTCTTTTGATAAGGTATGGAACCGATCAGGCCGACGTTCTCAAGCACAAAATCCCTAGCATCCAGCTTATAAAGCCTCCGTAATTGACATGGCCAATCGGATGTTGTCAAATGTATCGCGGAGGCCATTTCTTGAGGTCGGACTATGTGAAGAGATCTACGTGTTGTTCGGCTAAGTTCGTATATCAGAAGTTGAAATCAAATATCGGGAAGACTAACCTGAAAGCAGTACAACCAAATAAGTAGAATGTTGATCCGAGCCTAACGAAATAACGTTGTGTCCTTAAGACGAATTTGGCCTCTCAATCAGTACCCGAGAATATTGGACAATCATCTTCCAGGATAGAACGGATCTCGTTCCTCCGAAGTGGTACGTATTCGGAGGACTCCTACAAATGCAATTTCGCAGAATAATCGCATAAATGACAATTATGAAGTGAATATGCGTAGAGTGTGTCGGGAAAGTGTTTTTTGCAGGAAATGCCAATGTCACACAGAGTCACCGACCGAACTAAACTGTTCGGTTATATTAATTAAGTGGCAAAAAAATGAAAAGTTGCAAAGGTTCGTGAACAGCCGCGAAGGTTCACTTGAAAAAATAATAATAATAATAATAAACAACGTGTCTGTTCGGAAAAAATAAAAAAGAAACCGACAGAGGATGGACCCCGAACCGAGCTGGACGGACGGCGGCGCGCGCACGGGAGGGACCGACCTAGCTTGGCGTAGGTCCTCTCTCTTCCACAAAAGTGGGGTACCCCTTGGGGCCCAAATTCATTTAAAAGGTTCAACTATTTGAACCCATCTCCCATCTCTCTTCTATCCTATGTGGGACACTTTCATTCACACACTTTTTATTCAATTCTATGGGATTTGGACGCCAAAATCCCAATACTACGCACCATAAGTTGGTCTCGCAAGTGGTCGATCATGTCGTCTATGAAGGCGTTGGGGATCTTGGAGATCGGGACACCGACGGAGAGAGCCGGAAGCATGTAATCGTCGAGGAAATAATTTGCTCCGATTGTGACGGAGAAAGATGGATTTACTCATTATGTGCTTTTCGGCCTTCAATGGGCCTAGCAATTTATCAATTTGACTGTCTTTATGACGTTGAAGTAGTCCACTTAAGCTCAGCCTATTGACCTGCACAGGAAATCCTTGTGCACATCAATTAATTGGCCCATAAATTGCATAATCTCTCGTGATATTAAGGAAAGAGTAAGAGTTCCGATGAAAATTCTTTCGGTTGCATTCAGAACGCCTCCTCCGCCGGACCCCTAGTTTTTTTTTTTTTTGGTCGAACCGGACGACTAGTTAACTCAGCTCAATATCGCTCTCCCGGTTGTGTTCGGAGCCAAACGGGGTACCGCATCATGGGGTTGTCCCAGCTCTTCTCCCGGAAGAAGCAAGAACGAATAAGATGCATATCTAAGAACACCAGTTATTGACAAATTGACAGGCATGTATCATCAATAACAGAGTTTTTATCACTATGACTGCATTTGTGCATGAATCTCAAGGGGAAGAATTTATTTTTGAAATTCTTTAAGATGGCCAATGATAAAAATTTATTTTGAACTTTTGCAACAATCCATCTGATGAATAATTCTAACGCGGGTGACTGTTGGAGGTGGCCTACTGTTATTTGACACTATGTTTTTTTTTTTTTTTGGTAATAATTTGACACTATGTTGACGCGTTCAATCTTAACCGGTCCAGTTGAATTTTTTTAAAAATTTTTTAAACCTAAAGGATGTATCATGAACAATCTTGTAATGAAAATTCTTGAAAGGAGGAAATAACGGGTATCGGACGAATACGTATAATTATTTTTTTTGTCCAAAAATGTTTGGTTCGTAATTTACAATTTCTCATTAAAATGCATTTTTTGTGTCGCTATTACCAAGATCCACCGCAAAAAAAAAAATAAATTTTGAGACACTACTTATTTATATTGGTAATCTACATTTTCAATATAGATTTTAATACCAATACAATGATTGTGAAATACGCTGTGTTAATTTCATTTCTTGAGAATTGACAACTCATGCATGTCAAATGAAAGTTAAAATTGAAAGCACTGCAATGTGAATCTCACTATGCCTTTCTATCATCAAGTTTGTATTTCCCTCATAAAAGACAGTTTTTCTAGACATGTGCATAAAAAATACTTTAGCGGAAAATTGCATAATAGGGTGAAAATAAAAAGAGAAGAAAAAGAACTAAAAACTGCAATTTGTCAACCTACTCAATTTCATTTAGGCTCCGTTTATTTCATGAAAAATAAATAATTTGAAAAATATTGTCTTAAAAATGATCGTTTGTAGTGTTTGAAATAATTAGTCGATGAAAAAAATTCATTATTGATATCAATATATGTCTAAATATTTTTGCAAGCGACGGAAATAATTTTCGTTCTTTCATTTTTGTAAGTAATATAAGTGATTATTTTAGAAACATTTTCCTGAAAATGATTGTTTATATCACTCACAAAAATGAATAAATAGAAATATATTGTCATCATACATGAAAATGTTTAGACAAATTTATTCATCGATAACGAAAATATTTTTCACCAACTACTTATTTCAAGTGATACAGGCAATAATTTTTACAGGAATGTTTTCCAAATGATTCATTTTTTTAGCGAAACAAACGAAACCTGATTTTAGACTCTGTTTTTTTGCAGAAAATTAACGATTTAGAAAAATATTTTCCTTAAAAATAATCGCTTGTGTCTCTTGAAATTATTAGTTAATGGGAAGTATTTCATTATCGACCATAATTTATGTCTAAACAATTCTACGGATATTGAAAATATTTTTTATTCGTTCATTTTTGTAAACGATACAAATGATCGTTTACTAGAAAATATTTTTTCAAATAATTTTTTTCCGCGAAACAAATGGAGCCTAATTTTAGTATTTTTGTTTATGGGGTGGTCCATCCTAATTGGACCAATCTCGATATTAGTCCAACCCAAATTGGTAATTCGCATCATATTTGATGCATTGCATCCTTGGACTAAGCTTGTTAACGAGCATGTACATGTACAAGCAACCTCGCTCATCTTTCCAGTTAGGATTCATACTATGAAAAATCTCAAACTAGTACGCTTGTGATAATTTTATCTCGAACTATTTTTTTTACCATAAAAAACCTCACACTGGTACACCTGTGACAATTTTACCCCGAACTAATTTTTTGACCACAAAAAACCTCCAAATTGGTACATTTGTGACAAATTTACCCTCCATTAGTTTCTGTTAAATTTTGCTGTCGAATTGCCAAGTTTGATGACACATGGTAATTGACGGATGTACCAGTTTTGAGTTTTACTCTTCTATTTGTCACAAGTTTATCAATTTGTGATTTTTCGTGATATTAATCTAATTTAACGGACACTAACGAAGGGTAAAATTATTACAAATGTACCAGTTTGAGGTTTTTAGTTGTCGAAAAATTAGTTTGGGGTAAAAGGGTCACATGTGTACCAGTTTGAGATTTTTTGTGGTTACAAAATTAGTTCGGGGTAAAATTGTTACAAGTATACTAGTATGGATTTTTTGTGGTAAAAAAATAGTTTAGGGTAAATTTATAACATGTGTACCAATTTGGGATTTTTTGTGGTAAAAAAATCAGTTCGGGGTAAAATTATCACAGGTGTACCGGTTTGGGGTTTTTCGTGGTATTAACTCTTTCAGTTATGACTTGACTAGATCTCTATATGTCGTTTTGGTAACAGCTCAGCCCACTTTAGTTCGAG
This sequence comes from Syzygium aqueum, assembly GCA_031216185.1. Taxonomy (NCBI): domain Eukaryota; kingdom Viridiplantae; phylum Streptophyta; class Magnoliopsida; order Myrtales; family Myrtaceae; genus Syzygium; species Syzygium aqueum. The sequence continues at coordinate 21,645,112 of CM062237.1, read as the reverse complement.
TGGAATATATTATGATATTTCCAGTTACCTAAACCTTTTGGTTTATGCAAAGATTAGTATCAGCACAATCTTGACAAATTTGGGTTAACAGGTTATCATCGTTGTATATGATTTGCAGATAAAACATGCTAATTACAACTTTATAAGCTAAAAAATCGGCTCACAATGAAAATGTGCTAAGTCATGTCGTGTCAGTGTTCGGGTTAAACATTTGGTGTCGTGTAATATAGGTGTTTAAGAATTCATAGGTGAATACATATTGTGCAACATAAGGGAAAGTTGTCCAAAAAAGTATTAAAACTTATTGTACGGCGGCCAGTTTAATCTTAAACTTTTTAACGATTTGCCAGTTTAGTTCTCAACTTTTTGATGATTTGCCAACTTAGTCCTACACATTTTGACAATTTATCGATTTAGTACTAAATCTTTCAATTGTACCAGTTCACTCCTAAACCTTTTGATGATTTTCCAGTTTAGTCTCAAACATTTTGAAGATTTGCTAATTTAGTCATTTCGACTAATTTTGACCGGAAATTGTTGACGTAGTGATCTATTTAGTGCCAAGCGTGTGCCATGTGGCGCGCGAAGCATCCTACATGGCACGATCCACGTGGCATGACCGTCGCCAATGTAGACAAATTTTATATTTTTTTAAATTGTTATGAATTTTATTTTTATTTTTATTTTTTCAATTGCTTCTTTTCTTTTCTTTTCTTTTCTTTTCTTTTTTTTCCAACTCAGGCTAGCAAGGTTGCTGGCCAGCAACCCTTGTTTGGTCTTGGCGAGAGCTTCGTGGTCCTTCTAGGCCACAGGTGAGGGCATGCCATCGCCAAGATCCAGGCAAGGGCATCGCGGCCCTTGTCGACCAGCAAGTGAGGGTCGCAGCACCCATTTGGATTTGGGCAAGCGTGGCTAGCGAGGGTGCGCCCTCACCCGTGGTCGGCAAGGGTTGTGACACCCTTACCTAGACCAAGCGAGGGTTGACTGGCAACCTCATTGGCCCAAAGTTTGAAAAAAAAAATAGAAAGGAAACAAAACAAATAAATAATAATAAATTTAGAAAATGTTTTTAAAAATTGTAAAAATTGTCCATATCGGTGCTGACCACCCGGATTCCACGTTAGCGATTTTCAACCAAAATTTGCCAGAATGACTAAATTAGCAAATCGTCAAAAAGTTTAGGACTAAATTGGCAAATCGTCAAAAATTTTATAACTAAATTAATTGAAAAGTTTAGGAATAAATTGGCAAATTGTCAAAAAATTGAGGACTAAATTGTCACAATTCAAAGGTTTAGGACTAAATTGGCCGCCATGTAATAGATTTAGAACTTTTCTGATGATTGTCTCGCAACATTTTTTCAATTCATAAACTTGCGATGTCAAGAAACAATTGCGTGTTGAAGACAGTTCAAATAATATTGATGATGGCGATGACGAGATCAAGCCTAAATTTAGCTTAAGAACAAGAAAAAAATTACCGTGACCTAATTTAGGAGGGGTGAGATATAAAATTTTTATTGGGTAAACATTAATATTTGACTAATGAAATGCTTCGAGTACAAGAGGCAACACCCTGCTAGCTCTTGGGTCCATAATTAGCATATATCTATGGGGGCTATATGATATATGATTACCGAAAAAACAAGACAATGTAAATTTGTTTATGATATAATATTAATGTTCTTATGCCCAAAAAGTAGGATAAGATTAATGTTTCGCTTATATTCTAAGATTGTTTATTAACTGTTATCAATTTGTGAGTGTAATTTGCCCCCGTTATGATTTATCCATGTGTGTAGATATATTTTGTTTAATGGAGCCAAAACTCAATTTGGAGGTCAAAATAGTATAGCTCAAATACGTAGATTTCGAGTATATACTTCTCTTTAATCGACAATTATGACACGCTATCATTGGTCAATATATATTTTCGCACTAGACAGCATTCTAATAATCACTAAAACAAGAGAAAGGGATGGACTAATGTTATCGGTACGTTTGGACAAGGAGAAAATAATTGAAGGAATAAAAGATTGGTTTGATAGAAATTGCAGTAAAATTACTCAGAGCAATAGCTTTGGAATACCTCCAAGTCATCCCACTTTTCAAAACGATTTGCATGCATTGAATAGTAACAAGTGAGCACGAGAGAAATGGAAACATTGGTCTAATGAAAAATCATGTTTTTACAGCGAATTTGACGTTTGGTTTCCAATTCAAGAATTGAAGTTCAAGTAAAATATATCCGCATATAAATTATTTTCCAAATAGTACCTAAAGTTTAGCTTTCACTATCTTGATTCGCGGCCTCATTTCATTATTCCTGACATCTCAATCATCTATTTATGCGAAAGGGATTAGATTTGAAATCGATCACTCACTAGATCAAAAGAAAACACCACATGAGGTAGAGGATCTGAAGGGAAGATGCAGATGTTTCTCTTTCCTTTCGATCGACAATTACACATATATATGTCGTAATCTTTCTTCTATTTATAATATTTTCCAAGACTCTTTTCCCGGTCCATTTTTGCGCATTTTGATACTTAAAGGAAAGGTTTTCACATCTTGCTTGGATGAGCTCATTAGCTTGTGACAGCAACACCGTCATGAGGAACCGAAATTTCCGGGTCATAAACTTGTTTCGGACTCCTAATTGACCAA